>JAQIXG010001808.1:0-20072 GCA_034700105.1 Oconnorella tubifera | reverse complement strand
AAGGGCATGAAACTGACATGAAAAGGGCATGAAACTGACATGAAAAGGGCATGAAACTGACATGAAAAGGGCATGAAACTGACATGAAAAGGGCATGAACCCCCTCACTAATGTCTGTCATTGAAGGAGTAAAATTCTTGTCATTAAATGACGTATTTTCTGATCATTTCAAAACATATTGTTAATAGACATTTGAAATAAATCGTATTACTGCTATATCAAAAGTTTGCCTTTTTATTTTTATTACAAGGAAAAATACATGTAATTACGTAGATTAGTTTTGAAAAGTGATAGTGTAGTTTTGTAGTTTCGCACGGTAAGATATATTGACTACATTCATTTTGATTCAAATTCTCGTGAATGCGACAGTGGCTAACTCGCCCAAGCGCAAAGCTACGCATTTAACCTCAAATCTAACCCTGTCCTGTTCATCTAACCTCGCTCTCGTTCTCTCTTCTTTTATATTTCTATCTAAAATTGATGTCAGATTTGCAGATAAAACATTTAATCTAAATCCGAAACGATTTGTCATATTGTAGAGGCAGGCAGACGTGGCAGAGGTTCAACAGTAAGATTAATCGTTATGTAACTTGCTGGAATATAGCAATTCTATGGGAAAATGAGTGTGTGAGACAGACAGACAAGCAGACAGACAGACGGACAGACAGACAGAGACAGACAGACGTACAGACAGAGAGACGGACATACAGACAGAGAGACGGACATACAGACAGAGAGACAGACACATATACTGACAGAGCGACATACAGACAGACTGAACTGACTGACAGACGGACAGACAAACGGACGGACGGACTGACGGACGGAGAGAGAGAGAGAGAGAGAGAGAGAGAGATTAATCAATTTTGATTATTAAAAGCATTAACCCTTCATCAATGTAACATTTTTGTTTTCAGTACAATCAATTTTTCTGCTATAATACTGAGTTTATTTAATCATCGTGGTTTAATGAAAACTATATCTACAACGATATGCGCTTAGTTCATTTATTTTCCGGACTTCGAGATCATCTTGATGGAGGGAACGTTGACTATATTGTATTAAACTCATTATTTGTGGCGTGTATTTAGTGACGTAGCTAGGATTTTACAATCAAAGGGGGGATTTTAGAATCAAAGTTAATCCATTAATTTTTTGTAGTAATTAGTTTCAACCTTTTTATTGTTTTTGGATACGCTACAGATTTTTGGCCGCCGTATATAATTGTATTTTCATTTATGTTTCATTTATAAAATACAGCCTATTGCTGTATTTTATTACTGCGTTTTATTTTACATAATTAAAGTTCTATCTATTATTGAATTAAATTGATAACTAAGCTAATTACTTTTAAAACTACCGAAATTGCCTATATTTACAATGGGGGAGGTATACCCACCCCCCCCCCCCCACACAATCCCCCTTTACTCTGTTTTCGTCATAAAACTTAATGGGAAAGATTATTATGATACAGCACGCAAGCTAAATGTTAAACAGGGGACAATTTACCTCCAAATATTTACAATTTGTTTTATTTCGTTTCGAATATTGTAGGACATTTAGGTTTTCGTCACTACCACTGGGAATATATGAACAAAGTGGCTTGAAACAAAGCAATGAAATAAAACTAAATGATAATTTGAATTAAATTGTAAAAAAGGATTTTTATGTGGATTTAAATCTAGTTTCTACTTAAGATACTATTAAATCGCTACTATTTTTGTACAACTGTGAAAATACAAAATAGCATAATTTAAAGAAAAATGACTACAATTGGGTCATTCTTGATTGAATACAATCGTAAGAAGAATCTGAAATACATGATGGAAAATTATTCAATTTAATTAACTATAAATTATAGAAAAAACAAGACTCGGAAGAAATCTAAGGTAAAGGGCGGAGACAGGGGCGGAGCGAGAGAGATTGATTGACATTAAACGTCTGTTATTATGAAAACGAGATTGACATGAAAATGATGCGAGTAGTAATCTACTCTGAGCGCTTATTTTTATCATTATTGTAATAAAACGGAATCCTAATAATATATCCGGAAGATTTTGAAAATACATCGACTTCAGACCAGATATTCAATTATAATGAATTGTACAAATCCTTATTTTGATTCTACACAGGGTTTACTGCAAAATCAAAAATATCTTCGAAGCAATTTGCTTGAGACTGTCTTATAACTATGCTTTTCTTTTATTTATTTTTTTCTAAAATAATGATAAAATGATTGAATATTTTTTGGTTGTGATTGAATGATTGCTGTACAATGCGTGCTCTCTATAATTTCAGTATTTTATAAGTACGGTAACGGAAGACTTTTATTTCTACGATAAGATTAACTTTCTTAATCAATATACACAGTAAGTTAACAGTTTGAACAAGTATGGCAAATAAAAAATTTGTGTGACAAACGTTAAAACGATCAAAATTAGAAAGTGTCTTAGGAAACTGTCTCAAAAGTTTCCAGCACTGCAGCTGCATTTCCTTGCTTAAAAACAGTACTGTAAGTGTTTATATAGATATTGTCAGATATATTCGCTATTATAACAAATATGGCAAGAAACAAAATGGGTAATACTGAAAATATAAAACTTCTAAATTTCTAATCAACAAAGCATATTATGTTTTTATAATATAAGATAACTCTAATTACTAAATGAAATTAGACAGTGTGCTGTATTACAAGATCATTAATTTAAAAACGCTATTCTTCACGGATTTGTAGACATTATTTTTTTGATAAAAAACTTATTGAATACGTTTTTTTAACTCACATAAATGTTATACCAGTTATTATTTTATAAAATGAAATCATTGAAATTGAACGTATTTGTTCTCTTCGATTTTCATAAATTTAAACTTTAAGAGAAACGTAAGCTCTTTTTCAATGATTTTATTTCGTCAAACTAATAACTATAATTGAACATTTCTCTAGTTCTGCATTTTGTGTTGTACGTTCAATATTGCGAGTCATATTTTGACAGAAACTAGAGTGCATTTCTCGACGACTCCGCAAACAATCTATAGTTTGCAAAAAGCCGTTTGTTAACTCTTAACTTGGAGTAAATATAAGCGAAAGATTCGTGTAAATATAACCGCGGTTTTGATGTAAATATAAGCACCAACTTGGTGTTCTTCTGTTTTAGTCTGTCAACATGCATCTTGCGTGTTATCTCGCGGTGAAAGTGAGATGCATTTATTGAAACTACAACTGTTTGTGTTGGTGTATTTTGTATTTTTACTAAAGGAAAGACATTATTTATTTACTGCTCACTACGACATCAGCATTTGTATTAGCATTTGTATCTAGTTGTCTGCCTGTTTATGAATAAACTAGCAGCAAAGCCTGTCGGACGACAGGCATAAAAAAGAAAAACGACACAAATGTTTAAATGTGAAAAATCCTTTTATTATCAACTATCAACTATATTTCAATATTTCAACTATATTAATAATATTTCATCCAATTTGAGTAGTAGCCTTGATTCAATGGCACCATTGAGAACCCTTGGATCTATCTTAATACTTTAATTATATCGAGTTACAGACAGACAGACAGAAAGATCTCTCTTTATTTGTTTGTATCCAATTGTCTGTTTCTGTGTCTGCCTTTCCGATTGTATGCCATTTCGGCTGTCTGTCTGTTTATCTTTCGGTCTGTATGTCTGGTAGATATCCTGATCGGTTTTTCTTGTTATTCTGTCTGTTTCTCTCTTTCTTTCTTTCAATCGATCTGTCCTTATGTCTGACTGTTTGCCTTTTTCCCTGCCTGTCTGTTTGTCTGTTTTGTCTCACTGTCTATCAAGCACTAAGTGAAGTCATTCATTGACTAATTGCCCGACAAAGTCACATAGAATACACACACGAACATAGGCTTTAGGCTATGTTCTCCGAATTTAACAACTCCAATCTGCAGCCAATTAACCTTTCATGAATATTTTCTTACTCAATTGACTTCAGTTTAGCCTTAGCAATTTAGTCGGCTCGTTTGTGATTGGTTGGATGGATAGCAATTGAGGTCAAGTGGCCGTAGAATCAAATTACGCGCGCAATCTCTAATACGGGAACTGATTAGATGGAATATAGCGTCTCATGGATTAATCCGTCCATTCTTTCAAATGGATGGATTTATCCATAAGACTCTGTATTCTTTCAAATTCCAGTTTTATTTGATATAGCCCTTTTATATTTTGATATAGCTTTAATATAGACTTATTATATTATATAGTTTTTTATATAGCTATAGTCTGCACAAAACAGCAATAAATTATTTAATCTGATTTTAAATATTTTCAGATTTTAATAAAATAATAAAGTTAAATTAAGCCAAAATGCGAGCTATAACTAACTATAAACTCACCCCTAACCTAAATCCTAACCCTAATCTTAAGAAATAACAGTCGGGTCCGATTTGTTGGGGCCGATTTGTAGGGGTCATTTTGGCGGATCACTCGGTATATTGTAGTACCTAGCTTGTATATATTTGAACTGGGTGGAGCCTGTTAAACTCTTATGCCTCTCTACAAAATCGTGTGTATTCTCAAGTCGGTCTACTATTGACTTTTAATCAGCGCAAAATTTAACTAAACACGACTTCTTTTTCCCCAAAAAAGAGAAAAAAAGGAAGATAGCATTCTTTGAATAGACGGGAAGAATGATTTTGAAATAGAAAATAGCGATGATACGCTGAGCGATGCGCTAAAACACGAACGTTTTCGATTCGTCATTTGAATCTGCAGCTGATTTGTCAGATCAATTACATTGCTGCTGATTGAAGGCTGAAACTGACAGATAATAATTTTTGTTTTTAAATAAAATGGTTGATATTTTGATTTTAACGTAGTTTTTTGTATAAAGAAATCGAGCTAACGATAGATATTTGAAAAATTTTAACTTTGAATGTTATAGGAGTAGATACAGAATTAAATATATTGTAAAAGTTATCTTCAGCAAAAGCTGTCATTCTTTCATTCATGCATACATTTATTAATTCACACATTTATCAATTAATTCGTTCATTTATTTATCCAGTATTTCATCATTCATTTATTTCATTGTTCATTCATGCAAGTATTTTCACGCGTTCTTTCATTCATTGAATCTTTCGTTAATTGAATAATTCATTCATTGAATCATTAATTCATTCATTCATTTACTCAAATATGGGCGAGTTTAATCAGCTTTTAATTCATTCATTCTTTCCGTCATTCAATCTTCATCATTCCACTTTCACTCTTATTCACTATTTTTCACTCACTCTCTGGCTCGTGAATAACGAACAAATTCACGTCTTTATTTTGTTCATTCCATCCGTCAATCGTTCACTCTTTTATTGCTTTATTTCATTCCTTCATTCATTCTTTCATTCTTTCGCCTTTTTCTGCATTCATTCATTCACGCCTCACTGCAGATCTACCCTAGTAATGCGTCGCGAAACAACGCCATTGATTTTCACGTCCGTTTCGCTGCCTTCCCTCTCGCCCTCGCTCGGCCGCCCTGAGACCCCGAGGGATTACCGGCCGCTTCCGTTCGAGGTCCGGGTGTCGGTCGAATAAGAAGAAGCTCGTAGACGAGGAGAAATGGCTAGGGTCGCCTGGTGGGTTGTGTAAAAATAAATAAACTACGAAATTGTATAAAAATCTAGTACTGAAGATATTGGCAGGATAAAAGCCCACACTAGAAAACAAAAACGAAAACTATAAGTGACGTCATTTGATCGGGAGGGGGAAGCTGGGGGAAATTGGTGAAGTATTAGTAATGTTTGTATATTGTGTGAAATTTAGAAATAAAAAAGGTTGTGACCTTTTTGTGAGAATTACAATTGCCCCGCTCCGCCTGCAAAAGTTCCTGAAGTTTACACAAAATTTGTGGGTTTGAATTAGAGTTAGGGTTAGATTTACAAGTAAGGTTAGGGTTATGGTTAGAATTAGGGATACGGCTATACTATAGGGTTATGGTTTATAGGGTTAGAGACTATGTGTTGGGGGTAACTGTTAGGGTTAGTGTTATAGAATTTTTCGTGAATCTACCGAATCGTATACATACAAATCCTATCGTTATTAGACATCTGCCATGTTGATCGAGCACATTAGTCATTTTAGTAACAGAGTATTTGTTCCTATATGTCTTTATCGTTGTGAAAGTTTTGAAGGTCCGACAGTTGATGTAAATAAAGCAAAAATATTAGCTTTAAGTTAAAAAAAGCATAAAATTATCTACATATGGGATGGACCGGTACCCGATAAAGCGACCCAGAATATAGTAACCTTACAAAACTGTCCCATCAATGCACTTATTTATCCTAAACTTAACCCCAACACTAGTATTAACCCTAACTTTAATCCTAACCCTAACCTAATACTGACCTCAACCTTATGAATTAAAAGTCGGGCCGATTTGTCGGGGCCGTTTTAATAGGTCGCTGGGTGGACCTAATGAAAACTAAACTTAATTTTAATAAATAATTCCTCTAGTAAATTTACACACTAGTGTAAATTGTAAATTTACACAATGTATGCATCTTCTTTTTCATTCGTTCATCTACTTTGTACATGACAGGAGTACAATGTAGATGAATGAATACGCATCTACATTGTATGTACAGTAATATATGTACATTCCTTAGTATGTACATATATTCCTATCACTTCCAAAGTATTATTTGTTTCTAAATCTTTTCCCCCGAGGTCCTAACTTAAAGGATCTATCCGTCTTTGCTTCAGTCTGCATCCTTTAGTCGTTCTTCTTGTTTTTTCGTTTTTAAGTTCTATATATTTTATTCATTATAAATTTGGTTTCTTTGACATTAATTAAGTTATATGTAGAGTTTCAGGGAACCTGTTTAACTAAAAACTGATTTAGGCCTAGCTATATACCTGTTAAAATGCGCAAAGCCCATGGTGATTACAGCTAATTCATTGGACTATGATATCATTTGATTATAATGACGTCATGGCTGCTAAATATAAAGGCATTGTACTAAACATAAAAGCATAGTGTGATTTAATCAAATTATAAGAAATCTGTACGTATGCATAGATTCTATACATATGTAGGCTAACTGTAACCGGCCAGGATAGTTTAACGTCATAAATTCTATGGATGTGGTTTTGAAATTATCTGTCAATTTAAGCGTTTTACTAAATGGTGCAGCAAGTTGTAGAAATAGTGAGCGTACACGATAATAATCGAATCTGGAACTACTGTGTCCGTGTTCAGCTCTACAACCACTGCGTTACCATACATTAACTGCCAACATAGGTAGACTCTGCTGTCATTTTTCTACATTATCATTACCACTATTATACAATATTTATTAAATGTTGTAAATTTTTCGTTTTTTTAAATTTCACATGATTTTGACTAATTTAATCAGTCAACATCATGTTAACTAATTAAATTAGTTAACATGATGTTGGCTAATTAATTAGAAATTAGTACACGATGTTGCACTAGTTTTAAAATTGAAATAATATTAAATAAATGTTGTTAAATTTCAAAATTTCGAATTCTATACATTTTTTTCTATTAATTTTAATTTTTTTTCTATTAATTTTATTCAGGGGTATCTCAAACCCCTACCCCCTCTCTAAACAGCGACAATCCCCCCGCTTCTGAGGTCCTATCTACCGGATATCACCAATTCCCTTTTCAATATACTTTGTCCACGACTTTGCCTTCAACTTTCGAATCCCACGACTCTAGACTCCGGGCCAGGATTCACTATCTGCTTCGTCTCGTTCTGGACACGTCTGATCGACGAATAACTGAGAGACAACAAAAGGACAAAACTTTGATTATACTGCAGTCACTGGATCTGAACAAGGAGACTAAAGTAGAGGTCGCTTTTTAAGGGTTAAATTTTTATACATGTCATTGCTTTATTTTATTTCTGTATTATATACTTGTTTTTACATTTTGTGGCGAATAAAAGATTTTGATTTGATTTGTCAAAACGGCCCAGATAATTCGGTACAGGCTATTAATAATCTTAGAGGTTTGGGTTAGGATTAGGTTGGGATTAGGATTTGAGGTAAGGTTGGGGTTAGTGTTAGGATTGGAGGCGTGTTTAGTGCTAAGGTTAGATTTAAGTTTAGAGTTAGTTAGAGTTAGGGTTATTAAATTAATTGAGGGGGCCGTTTTTTCGGGTTAATATATTCGGGGTCGTTTTGTCGGGGTTCCATTTTTATAGAGATGTGAGATTACTTTACAAAAGGCTATATTTTTGATGTTTTATAAAATAAGTGAAGTTAATTTTTAACTGTTTATATTATTATTGTTATTATCATATAATTAATTCAAAAAATCATATTTTTAAAGAAAAATATAATGTAATAATATAATTTAATTATTATCATAAAATAATTATCATATAATATAATATCACAATTTGATAATAATAATAATAATAATAATAATAATAATAATAATAATAAAATTTGTGTTTTTTTTGCTAAACATATTTTTAACTAAACACTTACTATTATTGTTGTATAGGAGAGCGCCCAGCTGTCTAAAGACGAACAGCTGGCCTGTACCAGCTGCTGCGGCTGCTGCTGCCCCTCAGCCGGGCTGCTGTCCTGCTCGCTTAAGCTAGATAGGACTGGCTATGTCCCGGGAGAGGACATTAACCTGGACGCTCAGATACAGAACCATACAAGCAAAGAGATTCTTACGTCATATGTAACAATGCAACAGGTTAAAGACTAGAACTGAAATACTTGGCATATAAATTATGGACAGATTCTGTACATATGTACACAATCTTTATATGTACATGATCTGTACATATATGTTTATTCTGTGCATATGTAGGGACTCTGTACATATGCACAGATTGTATACATATGTACAGATTATATACATTATGTACAGATTCTATAAATATGGACACAATCTGTATATATGTATATGATCTGTACATATATGTTTATTCTGTGTATATGTAGAGACTCGTATACATACATGTACATATATATGTACAGGTTTCATATATATGTACAGGTTCTATACATATGTATAGATTCTGTGTATATGTACAGATTCTATTCATACAGTGAATTTACGGATTCTATACAGTCAGTCAGTCAGTCAGTTTGTCAGTCAATCCATCAGTCTAGACCTATGACTCTATGATCATTTTTTTAATACTTGAGTACTTATTTTGCCCATCAATACAAATAAATAATACATTATCAAAATACTTATAAACAAAACATTATCGAAATACAAATAAATAAATACTTTATCAAAATACAAACAAATAAAAACAGTATCAAAAATAATTGTATTTTTTTCCAATGTTCAGATAATCCGAATACATCCCCAGCAGGTGACCCGCAGTTCGGTGTCGGATATTTTTAGGATATCGGGGGGAAAAATAAAATCCGGGGATAGCGCTTTCTATCACGACATCATCCATATCCCGCCACTTCCACCCTCGAGACTGGATGGATGCACGATAATCCACCTGGAATATGTCATAACTGTTAGTATCGTGTTAAGTTTTGTGTCAGGGAAGTCATGCGTCAACGAACTCAAAAAGTCATTTGTCTAGAAAGTCATGAGTTTATTAGTATGACGTATTGTTAGAGTCATGTGTTATTAATGTCATGAGTCCTTTAAAGTCATGTGTTATTAATGTCACATATCCTTAAAGTCATATGTCATGAAAGTCACAAAAATTTCAGACAGTTGAGTTTTCCAATGTTAAATATGATGTTTAAGATTACATTATAACAATTTATTATTGTATTATTATGTTTATAATAATTATTACAGTTTATTTTTATGTTAAGTTTATATTTATATTTATATTACGTTTATATTTATAGTCTTTGTTTACATTTATACTAATAGACATAATATAGACATAAATTATAAATATAAACATAATATTATATTATTCCTAGGTTGGTATGATTCCTGCAGGAATGGCCTCCTCAGTTGAAGTATCAATTCCTGTGACGATAGGAACGATTCCTCTTGTTGATCTAGTAGCTCCTGGCGTTACCAGTAAGTTATATTATATTCTCTTCTGCACCCTTGAGCAAAACAGAAAATACCTGTACCAAGAATGCAATAATTTATAGCCCAGAAAGTTTAAGAATGAAGGATATTTGTTATAAAGAAATTTATATTCTGCAAAAACTTCATGATAATCTTAAAAAAGGTCATTATTTAATTGTTTGCATCTCCCCCCCTCTATGTCAAATCCTGGTTACGCCATTGTGTTCATTGCTTTTTCAATGATTTCAACTTTTATTCATTTTTATGGTATTTTGTATTTGTATATCTAATCCACAGTACTTGCCTAAACTATGGCATGTTTTTGTTTCAGAAATTATCGCAACCTTGATTTATTTATTAATTATTAATTATTTTAATTATTAATTTATTATTAACTAGTGCAATAACGTCTTAATTTATTTATTTCGTACACCGTTTAATAAAATCTTAATTTGCGTATCAGCGATATTGCGCAGCGGAAAATTCACAGTGTGATTGTTTAACCACTTTAAAGCTATTTTAAAATAAAATACTTTAAAATATATAAATCAGCTTTAAGGCTATAAGTCTTAAATTTAAAACTGCAAAATGAGACGTTGTCGGATATTTCAAAACGACCGAATTTATGATAGAACATAAATTAAGACTAAAAATTAGACATTAAGTTCTCTAAAATCAAATCATATCAGAGTAGAAAGCTCAGTTGAAACCTAGATGAAAAAATATAAAGTCCAATATGCTGCTAATGAAATAAATCTAAATATATTTTATCAGAAAATTCTCCAGCCGAATGCAAGTCGATTCAATTCGCATTTATGGGACAAATTGAAGCAAATTAAATCTACTGGTGGCCATATAGGGGCAAGCAAACAGTCTAATTGATTTAGAGACTGATGTGAAGCCATTGAACGACTTACAGAAATGCAGTAAAAGCAGCAAATGAAAAAATGAATGAATCAAGAAAATACCCATAGAATAACATAAGATAGAGTTCATAATACAATCCTTATAGAGTCATAATTCTACCCAAAAAATGTATGATTTTGTGCATATTTCGAGAGTTTGTTGATATTTTTCTTGGAGAGTTTAGGATATACAAAGTGTGTAGAAAGGGAGGGGGGTAGGGTAGCAACATTATCTGAAGGTTCTAGGACGCTTCGTCAACGGACTGTTCGTCAGAAACTATTTTTATAACGGACGATTCTTATAACGCCGAACCCTAACCATAACCTTAATCCTAATCTTCACCTAACCATAGCCCTAAACCTAACCCTAACCCTAACGAATATCCTTGACGAACAGTCCGTTGACGAATCGTCCTTTGACGAAACGTCCGCATACCTATCTGAAAAATTCTAATATTAACTCTTTGTAATGTATTCGTGTCAATGTTTATGGTGGAGGAATAACAACTTCTGTTCTATCCCTGAGATTTAAAGTTGTCAGAAGTTGTACTTTTTGTTTGTTTAAAATTTAATATCGTTTTAATTCTTGGTCAATATGCAATATCAATTCTCATAAGCTAAATCTTAAATATATACATGTTTAAATGGTTATAAAAAACATTTAAAGTAAACAACAGTTATTAGAATGGTTTGGTTTAATGTTGACTTACATGTATATAGGATTATAGGGCCTACAGACACAAGAGAGATAAAATTATGACAAATCATTTTATAAATTACACACAGAAAGATAAATTAAAAGAATGCAAAATGTATAACCAGATCAAAGCCACATTGTAACATATTGTAGGTTATTAATTCTTATAAACTGAAAATTGTACGGTAATAATTTGATATTTTATTGTCTTAATTTTATATTCTACTGTTTATAAATCCTTAAAGCCTTAACTGATACCACTTCAAAGTATATTTTCTTTCTTCCTGAGTCCACTGAGAATTCATTTTAACTGGCTAATGGAGCTTTTTTATGACAGCAAGTCCAATATGGCCGCACGACATGCTTTTATCTAATTGAGTTTCTTCTTTGATGTTTCTGAGAAACAAAGAGAAACAAGAGAGCTTTGGATTATAGAAATTTATTTTACTTTGTTTCGACGGAATAATACAGTTGCTGCAAGTTGACGATATAGTGTGAAACAATTAAACTAATGTTAATGAGAATATATAAACAAAATGTAAAGATGGAATATTTTTTGATTTTATGTGTATGTTTATGGGAAGTTCTTACAATTCTTTAATTACTGCTTTAAATATGTCAACGTATGATAGCTCAGTTGGTAGAATGCTAATTCATTTAGCATTCTACATGCAGATGTTAATTCATTTAGCAGGAGTTAAAATCTCATTCCAATTAAAATTTAAAATGTATTATAGGCTTTATGTGTTTGAGAATAAAAATATTAGTATAATCTATTAATAATTTGTACTACTGTAGCAGCTACTATTAATAGAGTACGTATACTAATAAAAATGAGAATAATTTTAAATTTAGCTTTCGAAATAAATCTATTAAACATTTAAACTGTATTTGTTTTGCATTGCTTTAATGCAGCAGTGCTACATCAACGCAATGCAAAACAGATATACTTTAAACTTTCTAATTCATTTATTTTGAAAGTTAAATTTAAATTTAATCTTATTGTTTATATATTATACTCACAGTGGTGCAATCATTCAGTCGATACAGTCACACTAGTGGCGAGATCGAGGATTACACGGAGGACGACTACACCAACATGAAGGTCCATAACGTCTACACGTACTACAAATGTCTGCTGCTTCAATCTGCTGAAGAAATTAAAACAAATACTTCACAAAACTCTTTGGTCCCTCGATCTCCTAATTTAAACTATGCAACGAATGCTGTTGATACAGTTGTTTCAATTCAAACGAGTCTATCGTGATGAAGGTTTTTGTTTTTAAGAAGTTGTTTTATATAGAAGTTTTTCACAACAAAGCTTTGGAAAATTACAAAAAACTACAGATTTATACGACTGCTTATTCTATGCTTATAGGATAGTGTATTTATAAGTTTCTGGAAATTTATATGCAGATTAGTGTATAAGATTATTGTATATGGGCTTTTCATATACCAACAATTTATATACTCTGAGCAGGATTCGCGTTAGAATTATGGTTATGGGATTAGGATTAAGGTTAACAGGAATATTTGGATGGGATTAACGTTAGCATTAGGGATATGGAGCTAGAATAAGGGTTCGGTTAGCTTTAGGTTTGAGGTTAGGGTGTATACCCATGAATTTTTTATGGCGTGCCCTTACAAATAACTTAATCCTAACTCATAACCCTAATCCTAACCACTAACCTTAACCCATAACATTAATGCTAACCCATAACCTTAAACCATAATTTAATCCATAACCTTAATCCTAACCCTAATCCAGTCAGAGGAGACAAACTGTTGATATACGTAAAATCAGTATACAAATTGTTGCATACGAAAAGTACGTATACAAACTATTGCTGAACAGTTTTTGAGTAGGATGTTTTTTTAATATCTTTCAATTAATAGATAATATTTCATCATATATATATATATTTTTTAATAATAATATAACCTTAATATAACAATCATCTATGACAAAGAAACGCATCGCTTTTGCGCTGCAGCGGGGAAATGTGGTAACAGCGCTGGGAACTTTTGGGACAGTTTCCCCAAGACATTTTTTAATTCTGTAATTTCTGTCAATTGAATTGAATGTGAATTTTCATTCGCAACATTTGTTTCAACCATTGTTTTAATTCATTTTTATGCTGTTTTCATACGTATATCTTGCATTTTGAACTTCATTTGTATTTTGAACTTCATTTGTATGCGTATTGCCTAATTAAATAATTTTCATTCTCTAAAAAACATATTACTATCATTTAATTTAATAGTAGATACTTTTATCAGATATTTTGTAAACTTAATAATAATCTTTGAAAAGCTAAAGCAAATCTCGTCGCAATATGAAGCTGAAATATTAATATGTATCTATTAATATATTAATATGTAGAGAAAAAAAGGTGTTGAATTAGAATATACTAATTCATTACTTTCTAATTCATATACAATTTTTACTATAAATAATAGAAATACTATGTGTAAATTTTGGTGCTACCTTACTATTAAAAATATATCAAGTAAGTATATAAAATAATACAAATACTGCATGTTGATTGAATTCTGTTCTTGGATGATTCGTCAAAGGACGATTCATCAACGGACTGTTCGTCAAGGACTATTCTTATATGAGCAATTCTTATAACCTCTAACCCTAAACTAAACCCTAACAAATATCCTTGACAAACAGACCGTTGACGAATTGTCCATTGATGAAACGTCCGCATACCATTGAATTCAGGTGACATTTGGTCTTATTAATTAAATTGATAAGACAAAAACACAAGAAATTCGCTGAACTTTTATTAAATATAGATCATTGAGATGTAATGCATGGAAGCAGTCTAATTTAAAACATTGATTAACAAGATCAAGGAATGCAAAGCGTTTATAATTCAAACACAAACAAAATCGTGTCTCGTATTATATATAACAAGGACACTGTAAAAACTTTAACGAATGCAAAATAATAACTACGATGAATATATAAAGAAAATACTCCGGCCAGTTTCACGAAGCTCGGTTAAAACTAGTTTAAAACTAGATTTAAAGGAGTTTTAGTACAAATTTAAATTAAAACAAAATAAAATTTATCGCAAAAATTTCTCTTCGTAGAGGCATGTTGGTGTAGTGGATGGAGTATCAGATTTGGAACTCGAAGATACGGGTTCAAATGTTTCAAACTCCGCGGATTATTAAGCGAAGCGTTTAATTTGATGACTGTATATAAATGTTTTATTTCTCACAAAGTGCAGCAAAAAACAACAATTATATACAGAAAAATAACAAATAAACAAAGCTATTACAATAGCTATGTTTTTATATTTGTTTCATGATGCTTATAAAATGATTTTTAGAAAATCTATCGATTAATTTGCACAAATCTGCTGTTATTTAACTCATTGTGATCTTGTGTGATTTAACAAAGTTTAAGACACGTATCCTTCATGAAACTGGCACTGAATTATACGAGACGTTATAAAATATACACAATTCAATCAGTAAATACAGCGATTCAACAAATTTAATAGTTAGTACGATAAGCTACATATCAAATATATATTATAGGAATTATATAATACGAATTATATAAGGCTAGCATTTCAAACAATAATTGAAAATACGCGACGAAAGAATAGCTATCCGCAAGCGATAATTGAATGTACGAATAGTCCACAGGCACGACTTGCAACTGGTTAATACAATAACGACGCGGTAACCCAAATCCTAATCCGAGTAAATCTAAATCTATCAAAAAATTAATCTACAGACAAATTAAACGATACAGAAATCGGGTGTAAATGCTAAAACTCAGTTTTAATTTTTTATTTGGTTTTTGTGATTTACTAGACAATAAAAGTAATTAGCACAATATTACTTACTGGCTTTTGAACTGATGAAAACTTAATAGAAATAATAGAAATAAGAAACTGGGATGTATAATGCGTCTAATCCACATTACAAAGCTTTCAGGCAGCCAGATTATAAAATAATAAAATACGGAATAAAGTTTAGCTTAAACAAAAAAAGCATCGGCATAAAAGACAACATTTGCAAGATTATGGAAGAACGTTTCAGTATAATAAGAAATTAGCTTAATCATTAAACATATATTTGTTGTAGTATAATAATAACAAAATAGTTTGTAATACAATAAGTAAATAAATTGCTCCGAAAAAATAAACTGTCCAAAAAAAATTGTCATGTATGAATAGTTCATAATTTTAGTGTTCAATTACAATTCAATGAATGAAATTATAAAATTCCAAGCATAATTTTATCATTATTAAATTATGAAGAAATTATATTAAATCAACATTCCGACGATTAATTAACCGGAACAGAATGTAATAAAAACAACGAAAAATTAGGAATGAAATGTGGACATCAGTTATGTAACTTTGGAAAAGTATGAATAAAAGAAAACGTTAATGATTCTCTAAAAATGTAACAAACAAAAATCAATTTTAGTCAAATACCTTCATAAATGCTTTTATATAAATACAGAAATAACTTTCCGTATTCATATAAAGATTATAACTTTTATCTTACTTCTATTATGCCAAATTGTATTGCCTATTTATGATAATAAACTCATCTTGTTTGATTGCATTAAGTATCAATAAGATGCAGTAAATTAAGATTATATTAATTATCGATTAGTCTAGTTAAAATAAATCTCTTTAATCATATAATTTTAATCGAAACAATTCGGTAAATTTTAAAATTTGAATATTTAATTATAATTTACAATTTAATAAAAAGAGAGTACTTGAAAAGTACACTCGATTAATTTTAGTTTTAAAAAATTAACTGCTACTGGTTGTTAGTCAAAGTTCAAAGGAATTCACTAATTTGCACTTGTTACCGAAATGATAATATTTGTAGAATAAGCAAGAAAACATAAAAAACTGAAAACAAAACAAAAATACACACACATAGATCTACCAACGAAAAAAAATAAAAAAATTTAAAACTCAAGAGCAATCAAAAATTCAAATTAAACGCAATTATTGGTCAAAAAGAAAAAAAATCATTGACAATTTGTAATAAAAGAACTCCATCCATACCAAAAATTATCATCTGTATTATAATTATATTAAATGAGAAATTAAATTAATCATTAAAGGGTGCAACAAATTACCGAAATATTTTTAATCGTATATGGATTCGAATCTGGATCATTTTTGTTCCGAGTCAAGCGCTCTAACCATTTCATTGATAAATGGCTTAGTTGTCTAACTTGCCTGCACCCTTTAGTGCGGCATTTAGTCTAACTGCTGCACCTTTAGTAAGGCTTTGACATCATTCACAGATAGTAATTAAAAATATATATATTTGACATCCGGCATTTTTTTTGTGAAATTAATCAATGAAAAATTAATTGCAAACAATAAAACTTTGATATCAAATATCTTTAAAAAAACTGAAATTAATATCCGAGCTTTCACTAGTTTTGTAAATTAAAAGCATTAGAGTTAGGAATAGCATTAAATGGTTAGGGTTAACCCAAAATGGCTAGGTTTAGGGTCAACCCTAAATGGTTAAATTTAGGATTAGGATTAACCCTAAACCTAACCAGTAAAACTAAAATCTTAGCAAAAGTAGTATTATCAAATTAACCAAAATAGATTTTACCGAAACTTTTGTTACAAAATATGACCAAAACTTTAATCATTACACTACAATATGATATTTTATATAAGGAATCATTTATTTACGTACAATTATATAATAAATCCGTATCAAAAAAATATATCTATTTCCCGAAGCTCTATTTCGCTATATTGAAAAATATATGACATAATTATCGCAACATTAAAAGACAAACAGTTTCAATAAACTCAATATTTCACATATAAAGTCATATTGATACAGACATTTCACGTATAAATCAACATTGATCTACATATTTCACGTATAAATCAATTTATTAAACGTTCAAGTAATTCGTAAATTTAAAAAAGAGATAAAAATAACTCGCAGTAAGCTAAATATAAATATTTCGAAGGCCCCCGATAGATAGACAAATCCTAAATATTATTAAATGGAAAAAAAATTATTTAAAATCATTCGAGAATGACAATGAAAACGAAGATGATAAATTTAAACGTAATTCTAAAGGACGCAGCGAGTCGGCTAAATATCAGTTCAAAATTAATAAACTCAAAACAAATGTTTCAAGCGCATAAAACTGTACATTGTTTCCAATATGAAATATAATAAAGCACACAGAAGGCAAATTTATTGCATATTTGAATTGAAAGAAACCAATTTTATACCTAAACTTAAAACATATCAATCATAACAAAAAGCCTATTCATTTTCCAGTAAAATTATAACCAAACCACTCAGTCAAAAAGATCAAACTATGCTCCTCAATAATTCAAGTATATACCCCAACAAATCAACCCCAAATATAATAACCCGACATATGATCCCCGAATAAATTAACCCAACAAAATGGCCCCGAATATAATAACTCAACAAATCAACCCCAAATACATTAACCTAACAAATCGGCCATGTTAATACATTGAGCAACCATAACCCAAACCAACCCCAAACTTAACCCAAAATCTTAACCCAAAACCAACCCAATATCCTAACCCTAACTTCAATTCTAAACCTAACCCTAACTCCTTCCATAACCCTATGAACTAACAATCAGGGTCAATTTGTCGGGGCCGATTTGTCGGGGTTAATTTGTCGACTCATAATTCAAGCCGCATTATAAGCCACATATAAGCCAACTTCTAATCAAGCCAAATCTTAACAACTAATACGTAAAATCAACCCGAATATTTCACAGACTTCAAATTCTTTCAATCGTTCAAAATTCACTCTCGTAAAAAATCGCGTTTTCAAAAACGATTCCAACTTTTCCCCCGTGGGGGGCGGGGTTATATTTCTCCGAGGGGGCATGGCCTATTCTACGTAGTTGGCAGGAATCATCCCTGATTGGCCGGTTCTCTGAACTGTGCCTCTGATCCAGCCCTCATCGATGACCTCGCAATTGATGATGCGATCGTTCTCTTGGAAGCTGACTTCATCGTCGTCTTGCGCGTCGTAGTCATAGATAGCAGTGAAACTCTTACCCTGAGATAGAGAGAGAGACGAATGGATGGATAAAGAGATGGATAGATGGATGGACACCCATATAGACAGAGAGACAGACAGATAGAGTGAAAGGCAGAGAGATAGATGGACAGACAGAGATAGAGAAACAATTGTAAACAGACAGAGAGATAAAGTGATAGATAAAAATATAAACATTAGTCATTAGACAGACGACAAACAGAGCGACCGACAGTGATAAAGATAGACATTTAAATATTCGTATCAAAATGCACCTAGATAAAATCTTTGCACTACTTTCAAATGTCAGCCTTAAATCTAATTTCATTTCTATATTGTCAAATTTATTCAGTTTAATAATTTATTTAGTTTAATTTCGCCTTTCAATCGGATTAAGTCAAAATAAAAGAAAAAAAGAGGGGGTCCTACCTGTGCCTGTGGTGGGGGGGCGACAGACCCGGGTATAGGCAGCATGCGTCCCTGATTGGCATTACCCTGGGGGGGCATGTAACCCCTCGGGGCCTCTGGGTAACTCTCCTCTTCATTATAACTTCTCATCGGCTGTGTATAACTTCTCTCTAAGCAAGTAAGTAAGTAAATAAGCAAGTAAGTAAGTAAGTAAATAAAATAAGCAAGGAAGTAAGTAAGGAAGTAAGCAAGTAAATAAGTAAGTAAGAAAGTAAGTAAGTAAATAAGTAAGTAAGTAAGTAAGTAAATAAGTAAGTATGTAAGTAAGTAAGTAAGTAAATAAATAAATAAGTATGTAAGTAAATAAGTAAGTAATCAAGTAAGCAAGTAAGTAAATAAATAAGTAAGTAAGTAAGTAAGTAAGTAAGTAATTAAATAAGTAAGTAAGTAAGTAAATAAATAAGTAAGCAAGTAAGTAAGTAAATAAGTAAGTAAGTAAGTAAATAAATAAGTAGGTATGTAAGTAAGTAAGTAAGTTAGTAAGTAAATAAGTAAGTAAGTAAATAAGTAAGTAAGTAAGTTAGTAAGTAAAAACTAAGTAAGTAAGTAAATAAATAAGTAAGTAAGTAAGTAAGTAAGTAAGTAAGTAAGTAAGTAAGTAAGTAAATAAGTAAGTTAGTAAGTAAGCAAGTAAGTAAGTAAGCAAGTAAGTAAGTAAGTAGGTAAGTAAGTAAGTAAATAAGTAACTAAGCAAGTAATTGTAATTTGGTTGATATGTTCTTAAATATATACACACATCTGTATGTACAAGTACGTATTATTGTATATATCTATGACTTATGCATATATGCAAGTATATATTTACGTTAAGCATAAAATCTTAAATATAAAATCTCGAATGCCCGTATGCAAGATGAATCTAAAATCCTTGCTATCATAAATTTTAACTAACAGAGATTCTTACTAACAGAGATTTT
>JAQIXG010001807.1:0-20072 GCA_034700105.1 Oconnorella tubifera | reverse complement strand
GAAATAATATTTTTTTACCGGGAGGGGGGGGTGGGTGGTTAACCCCATAAATCCACCGCACGGGTAGGGAAATACACCGCCAGATATACCGGTGTGTCGCATTACAGGATATTTGTTCAAATTTTCAAAGCAATTAAAAAGATAACTGATTTATATATTGTATTAATATTCAAGTGTCGACCACTTGTAGCTTGATTTCTCTGCGCGCACAGTTAGTATTATGAATATCGAGATACAATTATATTTGAGCCTTATCTAAATTTCACTAAGTTGCATTTTGGGCTGATATGACTTTTAAAGAAAAAAAGGACAAATTTCTAGGCAGTTAATCAACATTATGTTCATAAGTATTCAGTTAAAATTGATCGACGGATAAAATTGTGTAATTTTTATTTAGAAATTTTAACTTTATTGGCAAGAATTGTTCAACAGCAAAAAAATGCAGGTATGAGCATCGGTTACTGTATTAATTATGTTTAGTCAAACATTTTATACTTCACAATAATTGACACTATTTATTATATTTTATTAATCATCATCCTCATGAATTGATCATCATTTATAAAAAGACATAGTTCGAGTTTCTTATAAAACTTGTAGTATTTAAGCGAAGTTTAAAATTGCATTAGATCGGATATTTATAATTTAAATGTCTATAATAATTCATAGTTTTTATATACATTGTTTCAAATATAAAGATTATAGTAATGTATTTAAAAGATTTTAATCCATGATACTGTTTCAAAGAATACTATAGGGCTATAGTTTTTAAAATAAAATTTAAACTTAACTTGTAAGTTTTATGTATTTTATTTGATGCTATAAAAATATAATATTATCCAAATAAAAAAAATCATTTTTTGTTTAAAAGGAACCTCCGAGGCCCCCCAGAATTGCAACTGGCCAGAATCAACCCCAGCGTCGCCCACCACCACCACGTCCCACCCAACCTCATCCAGATTATGACCTAGAGGGGGCCCTACCCCCCAGTGGCTACCCTCTATCTGGCCCAGAAGCGGCGAATGATTCAAATTTTTCTTTCAAAAATTTGGAGAAAAATCAACAAAATTTCCGCGATGATGTTTACATGAACGCTTCGTCTACTGAAAATGTATTTAGTAAGGTGTCCGTGAGGGTACCCCCACCCCCGCCCTTCACGCCCCCCTGGCCCCCCGTGGCCCTGGAAGATTATTACAGTGACGGAGTGGTAAAAGAATAGGATTTTTTACAAGGGAATGGGGGTTTAAAATCACATATAACACATTTTTAATTGAACTTATTTTTAGACTTATTTTTCAGGTAGTTCAGACATTATATTTAACATCTGAATTACCATATTATCTGACAATTTCAGCGTCTTACTAAAGGGTGCAACAACAACAAATAGAGTTTAATGTCTGAATAACTGCATTATATGAAGGATGTCGAAAATGTAGCTGTAATTATATTTTTAAAATACCGCGTGTGTTATTCATACCATTAATATGGTATTTTATTACAATGTTTAATTACGAATAATGCGTAATATGTAATATGTATTAATAATAAATAAATTATATTATGTGCTATTTTTACTGTAGACTCTGATGTAGTTACTCTGTTAACTAGATATTTCTTTTTTAGACGAGTTTCTGTGCAGATAAGCGAGTTTCTGGCAACAGTATTAAATCATTCACTGAAGAAGAAGAAGAATCAATGATGAAAGAAGTGACCCCAGATTATATTAGAACCGAAGATTACCAGGTTTAATTTTATTAAATCACCTGTCAATCTGTCTGTCTTTTCCTCTCTGTGCCTGTCTATCTATCTGCCTGTCTTTTCTGTTTGTGTGTTAATGTGTCTATTTACCTACCTTTCCGTTTGTTAGTGTATCTATTTACGTGTCTGTCTGTCTTTCCGTGCATCTGTCTGTCTGTTTGTATACCTGTCTGTCTGTCTGTCTGTCTGTTTTTCTGACTATTCTGACTACTTATTTGTGTGTCTGCTTGTTTGTTTCTTTGTCTGTCAGAGTGTTTATCTATTTGTCTGCCTGTCTTTGACAGTCTTCTATCTCTTTATTTGTCTCAAATCTTAAAATTGTCTGTTATCCTAGGATATTTAATTAACAAATTCGAGTTTTAGTTTTTCACCTAAGGGGCCGGGCTTGTTAATACAATTAATATAATCTTAAAGCCCTCGCTGCTACAGTTGTTTGTTTTACAGGAACCTAGCGAACAACAAGGACACTACGAGTCATGTGACAATGGTATTTATGAATATATTGCGGAAGATGTCAGCACTAAAGAACAAAAACAGAATTATAGATCAGGTAAAAGTGTGGATAAAATGTGTTATTTGTATAAATAGATCAATTTTTAACTGAAATTTGAAAATCTTTATTTGAATTTAATAATAGAGCGCAATGCTGAATTGCTATTGTTTTTATTATTTTTAATTTGTTTAATAATAAATTTGAACGTTAGAACTTAATAAAAATTAATGATACGCTGTATGTGAATAGGCTATGTGTTTTGTCATATAATAGCATTGTGCTGTGTGCCTCAGTATGTGTATATGTCCTGTGAGTTAGGCGCAATAGTTAATCTACAAACACTACAATACAATATCTTTATTTCATATATTTATTGTATATTTATAATATCTTTATTTATAGCATGATTCACCTGTTTTATAATTATTAATAACCTAGGCCTTAGTAAGTTTTCTTTATTAATGGAACATAGATTAATATCTTGATTATATATCTACATAAAAACATATAATTTCATTGTTTATAAAATTATACCCTCCAATTTTCAATCTATACACAGCGCCCACTATGCCAGCTTTTATCCCCCTCCCGCCCCCCGTCGCCTCCCTCCCTATTCCAGCTAAGAGATCGGTTGTACCAGAATCGAACCCTCAACCGAGAGAGACGAGACAGTTGGGTCACCAAATGGGCACCAGAGTCATATTGTCTGGTTTCAATACCATTAAAATAAAGGAACAAATTGGAAAACTTAGGCCTCGTCTGAATCAACAAACTTCTGAGTCTCAAGTCAGTTATAATTTATCACATAATATCTAAAATATATTATATGAAGTAAAAATATCGAGGTTGACTCAGCCGCTCATTGTTTAGAGAAAGTTAAATATCATCATTCGCTGAAAAACTGGTAAAATGTTTTGTGCCAAAAATGACATGTTTCATTTATCATTCTTAATTTATCATTATGCAAAAACTAATTTACAAATCTTCAATTTTTAATTCATAATAACTTATTGAAACAATTATAAATTATCTTAAATTTATTTAAGATAAATGTGACATAAAAATCTTAAATAAACTTTATAATCTCTAAATAGCTCTAAGTGTGTAATTTTTCAGGAGCCGCGGGCGGCTTCCGAACCCCCCCAGGGCGAGGAAATCATAAATTTTGATACCCTAACTGTAAGTCAAAAAAAGAAACTTTTCGAATCTAAGAACAATGTCTCTGGAAAAACGAATTCATCATCAGACAGAATATTCCCCCCCAAGGGAAGTTTTAATCCAGTCCCAGAAATTCCAACTGATCAACAATCCCCGAATTTTATCCAAAAAACTATTGAAAATAACGTTTCAGAATTGTTGCAAAAAGAAAGTTTGTTTAATTCCAAAGGAAATGTTGAAAGAAATAATTTAGGCGATCAGGGGGGATCGAGGGGGGTAAGTAATGGGGGGATGCAGAGGGGCGGGAGGTTTAGGTCAGCGACTCCTCCCCCTGCTATACATGGAACACAGAATAAGGCTAATTTTAAAGAGTCTCAAGTAAGCAAGAGAAATGTTGTTATTTCTGTTTGTCTTTTTTAGGGATACCCGGTAGCGTAGTAGCATTTTCTAATTGAATTCGTGCAGTTTCTAAATATAGCACATCTAAAATAGCTGTTCTAAATATAGTTTTTGAAATTTATGGGTTACAATTAGGGTTGATTAGGGTTAGAATTAGAGTTCGGGTTAGCTCTTCTCTTAACCTAACTCTAATACCAACCCTCGCTGGCAAATATTGAAGAACTAATATAAGAAAAATTATTTTTAGACTATATATTTATATTTAGAAACTGTGCCAATTCAATTAGATAATGCTAATGGACAAACGGGTAGAAAAATCGATGATTTTTTAATTAACTATTAAAAAGTTTGGTCCTTGCATAATATTTTTGCCGGCCCGTACGTCAAGCCTTTTTTAAACAACAAGTGACCCTTTAAAATAAGTCTACTCTAGATATTTAATAGCGAGGGCCCAAAATATCTAACTTCATATTACATCTAAATTTTGAATGTTTCAACATAAAATACTGACTTTTTATGTAGATTTCAGATATTCAGTCTTTTCCTTGGTTTCACGAACAAGCTGATAGACAGCAGTGCGAGAAGATTATACTAATGATAAATCAGGTCGGTATGAAGTTAAATAAAACATTCGAATAATTGTTTTTCATATAATACTTTGCTAAAGTTACTGTCAATTTGAATTAAAAACTTAAAACGCTTAGTTAAATTTCAGCATATCAAATTTTCAGGCCGCAAACTGGTTAGAAATAATATACTGATTAATGCCCCTTAATTACTGAAAGTAACACTCTTATGCAATCTTGAATTTTTTTCTATTAAATAGCCCTTTTGTGCTGATGAAATTTTTGGCAACAAAATATTTTTAAAGTTTATTGTATATATGAATTTTTTGGCCATATAGGTCAATATGAAATAGCTAATTTATTGCAACAGGAAGGTGCGTTTATTGTAAGAAGAAGTCAAAAGAACGATCCTTGCCAACCCTTTTCTCTGCACGTCCTACACGCCGGGTACATATATCACCTCGCTGTTAGACTGAAGAAAAATGGACTGTACGCTCTGGCTTCAGAAAAACCAGGGGAAGAAGTAAATAATAAACTTTTTTTAAATTTCTGATTTTTTACAAGAGTTTTTTATCTAAATTTACCTTATTTTCTTGCAATAAAACTTTCGTTCATAATTATTCTTTGGAATATTACTGGTGATAAAATTCTTTGGCAAGTAATTGGCAGCTTATAAGGCAACTTGGTAAGTGGTAGGCTGCCATTAATTTTATTTATTGCAATGCATTATTTTAATGCATTATAACAATGTATAATTATAGTTTCTATATTCACAGGAATTTACAAGCATTCAAGATCTCGTGTCTTTTCATCAGAGCTTCCCTATAGTAGTTGTGTCGCCGAGTGGTGTAAAATCATCCGGGGGCCAAGTGACACTCCTGACTACCCCCCAACTCTCACCCCAAACCCATTGAAATAAAAAAATGAGTGTAAATCAATCAGTGACTAATCTGTGTATAATTTCAGTAGGGTAAAAGTAACAAAAAGGAGTTGACAAGAATGGTTTTGGTCATTTGCAAAAAAGTTGTCGATATCTCATATAAAATTTCATTTTTAAAACGTTAATTTTTATTAGGGAAATAATACTGATATATCTAATTTGACAATAAATAAATATTTTAATACTATTTCAGAGGAGGGGGATAAACTATTTTAAAAAAACTTAAGTATAATTTTGAATACAAATTATTTATATATGAATATACAAAAGTTATATACAAAAGTTATTATATTATTATATTATATGTATATTATATTTAAATATACTTCATAAGTGTCTTAATTGTAATAGTTATGGTAAGAATCATATCAAACAATTACTTTGTTATTTTCTATTAAAATATAGAGGAGCTCAATTTAAAGTTCACTTGCTTTAAATGGTAGCCTATATTAATTTTGACGATATACTTTGTACAAAAACTTGGTACTTTTTTCCTGTTGCAAGTACACTGCATAAAATGTATACGGTATAATGTAGTTATCAGATAGATTTTAGGTATAGGATATTATTATATTCAATACTTTAGCTTAACAATACTGTACAGAATATTTATTCAATACGCAATGGGTCTATGGAATATTTGTATTGAATATGTATTCAATATAAGTATGCAATATCAGCATTAAATATTTGAATTTAAAACAGATGTTTGAATGCATATATTGAATATTTGTATTCAATTATTTAATTTTTGAATTCAATATTTGTATTAAATATGTATACATTGAATATGTAACTTAGTCAATGCAGTCTTTCAATGAGGCAATATGTGGAAGACAATTGTTACCAGATTTAGACTTAAATTGGGTAACAATTGTCTTAAAATTGTTACCCGATTAAAATTATTTTCGATTTTAAGACCCTGGTAAATATAACATCCTACATAAATACTGGTTCAATCTTTATATTATAGTAAAAAGGATATCAACATTCTATAGGGGGTTATTTACCTCCCGCATTATCCATGGTAACCTCCCCCCCACCAAAGATAGCCAATGCATGAGTACCTTTGAATGTATTAAATGACAAATTAAATGTATTATGACAATGACATTTTTATGTCAACAGATGTACAATAAGTACATCTGATGTACAATAAATACATTAGACGTAATTGTTTTAATCAAATTAGTCCATTGTTTCAACTGTTTTTTAAATAATCCACAATTTGAGATTTAAAAGGTACATAAATCCTTTGTTTAACGTTTTTTAAATCCCTTTTGGTATCGGTTCACGGTAATCATATAGCGTCGGCGCCTGGATAATAATCCCAAAAGTTCCAACCAAACTGACAGCTGTAAATAACCACATAAACAACCTATCCAACACCATCGCGACGAACTGCCAGTCAGCCTTAACTTGGTCAAACTCATCCTGTTCACGAAGATGATCAGCAATAAAATTAACCCCGATTACCGCCTGCATTACTGTAGGCGGTAGTACACTTCCCCTTCTCGCCTGCTGGCCCAACCCTGAGGCCGTTAATCTTGTCCCCGATCCGCGAAGTTCCGCCCCCGACCCGCCGCTTGATAGCGTCGCGCCGCTGCTTCCGCCGCTACTACTTGGATTATCAAAACCCCCGCCTCGGATTGAAATGTCGTCCCCGAAATCCGCGCGTTTTGTGCCTAGGGTTCCTCGATGGGTGGGGTGCGGGGGACGTTCACCGCGCCCCGTGGCGGCGGCGTTCTCGCGTTTCATTTGCATGTATAGCTTATCGCCAGGGCGCTGCATAAAAAGCAGCCTGGGTAGAACGTAGACGAATAGCTGGCGGATCCATGGAGACATAACATGGGTAGACGGCGATCTAATACATTTGTCATCTTTTATAAAGATGTATTGTTATGCATTTTGTAGTATTGTTTAATAATTATTCTATTTTAAATGCTGTACATCACAATATAATGTTATAGATTTTATATGTAGTTTCGTGCCAGTTATTTGTTTGTTTGACTGTTCCTGTAACATCATCACATACCTACGATGCTCACTGCTAATGTCATATCAGCACAAGCAAAGTATATAATGACACTTTATCGAAGTTTTTCAGGATAAGCAGTTATCTAGATATTCACACTTTTTAGCTATGACTGGAGACAAGGAATTTAAAACAGTGAATTTTTCTTCAAGAAAAATATAAAAATTCTGTTATGCACTTGTTACGTTATATATGTAATAAGTAACAAGTGATCACTTATAGCTTAATTTCTACACACGTAATTTACGACACATCACTTTATATATTTGATGTTGACATGACAATAAACAACAAACACACACCTTAAAATTTAAATAAAAAGGAAATAATTTAAAGCTTTGTAATAAAACACATAAAGTAAACTCACCTGAAGTGAACATTGAGTACAAACACCGAAACAATAATCGACCCTGTCACCAGCACCATAGTAAACAACAAATACTTTCCGATCAAAGGCACAGCCAGCGAAGTGGGAGGATTAATCTCCGCGACCAGCAACAGGAAAATATTCAACGAATTCAAAATAGTAATACCCATCGTAATTTTTTCCCCGGTGTACACCGGTATAAAAAAAACCAACAAAGTTACCGAGCAGATAGCCACGCAGGGTAAAATCAAATTCACCGAATGATAAAGAGTTTTTCTGCGAATAAAAATGTTAAATTTAATATCGGGGTATGGATCCGAGCAGCATGGGTACCATTTGCGGTTTTTCTGGGCAGGTACCGCCAGGAGGTCCCACTCTGTGCTGGCTGAGTAGTCATCGAGATTGATGCCGTCGGTGATGGGGGTTTCATCATGGGCGTCCTTAGGGAGGTCCATGTGCTTGATGTCCACCGAGTTGCCGTCGTAGGACCAGGAGCCGATTTTGAGGGAGCACAGCTGGTCGTCGAAGGGAAAGTATTCGACATCGATCATGCAGAGACTTTTGTATGTAACCGGAGGTATCCACATAACCTAGTATAAATAATGCATATATGCAATACTTGCTAAAACTATTGACTATCAGTATATATATAAACATCATTACTTTTATATTCATTTTATTACATCAAATTTGATTACATTGTATAATTACAAGTAAAATACTGTTTTCAAATATCATCTGTGAAATTCTATATATAATAAATGAAATTATAATCTTTAAATCAATCAATTTTAAAATTTTATTAATCACAAATACCACCTCTCCGTCGCTATATAGTGTCGCCTTTGTCATCGTCTTAACGGTGAAGTTACCGTCCGCGCTGTTATATAGCACAATATCAGGAAGCCAGATGACCGTCGAGGGCACATACAGGGTCTGCACCCCGTCGTAGTCCTCGGGGTTCCAGGAGAGACGAGGGTCGGTCCAGCGCTGCTCGAGCCAGACGTTGGTCGTCATTATTTGATTCTTCTCGTCGATGTCGATGATAGACGCGAGACGAAGACCTACGGCAGCCAGAGAAGGAGAGAGTGAGAGAGTGAAAGAGAGAAAGAAAATCAGTCCGCATGTTAGAAAGTCAGTCAGTCAGTAAAGTCAACTGTAATCCGACGTCAGTAAGGTCAATTAGTCAGTCATTAAAGTTTAGGCTCTACTTAGGCCTATATTTTCTTAGGCGATAACTTCTCTGCTATCTATTAACTAATTTTCTCAAGTATATATGCTATTCTCGAGATGAAATTTCTTAGTAAACTCAGAAAATGCAATAATTTTCTTATCAATTTTATTGCTGATAAAATAAAAAGTATTACTTTGAAATACAATAATATTGATATTGTACAGATATTGTAACCTAATCAACTTTCTCTATATATTAAACTATTTTACTTCTTGCTGTATACTCTCAGTGGCGTAACTACCATAGGTGCAGGCGGTGCAGTTGCACCGGGGCCCACGAGAGTTAGGATCCACCAATAAAAAAACAAAGAAGTGATATGAAATGCAATTGAAATTGTCCATTTTTTAATATTTTAATTCACTTCTCTATGTGAAGTTAAGCTATGTGAAGATCAGCAATAAGCATCTGCAGATCAGACATTCAAAGTAAAGGTATTCTGTGCTATTCTATAGATATTGCAAATTGTGTATCAATGTTTTAAGAACTTTAGCCGTCTGTATTAATATGTCAAAAACTGACGACGAATTTTATGCTGCAGATGGATTTTTAGTGAATAAATATAAGCCTAATGCAAATCCTGTAATTTCGATCATTACTTAGAACGCTACTAAGAAGCACAATGTCACAGGATCGACTGAGCGGTCTAGCAATGCTTTCAATTGAGAACAGCGTGCAAAAAGTTGAACGTTTCAAAAATTATTGATGTTTTTGCTGATCTGAAGGCTAGTAAGAATGAATGTAATTTTAAATAAATATTTCTTAATAGCTTAATTTATTGTTGCAAACAAATATTTAAAGTTATGAAACCTGTATTATATGAGAATAATGAGATGGAAATGCCATTGAAACTTGGTTTTTTTACTTATAATAAATGCATTTTGTATTGTATAAAATAATAGCAAAAAAATTAAGTAGTTTAAAAAGCTTAAGTTAAAGTTAAAACCTAAAATAATACTTATATTTATATTGTAGTTTAAGCCTAATTTCTAGCCTGTAATTTTATCTTGTCTTTTAGATTGATATAACTAAATAGGCCAAACTATACACATTTTTGACAGTTATCAATGAATAATTGTAACATTTGTAAGGTTTAGTGTTGCTGATATATTAACTGGATGCATGAGCAGCGAAGAGGCTCCGAAAAGTTTGGAGGACAGGCGCCCATTTTATTTTTTCTGCACCAGGGCCCATTGTGCTTGTTACGCCTCTGTATATTCTCTTGACCTAGTTATCTATTTTCCCTCTATTTTATCATTTTTTGTCTTATTTTTTGTCTTAAGTAACATATACTTTTTTTATCTCTTGATCTAACTGTCAACCTTCTTTTTTCCACTAAATCGTCACATGGGGGGGGGGGGCAACACTAAACTAACACCTTTAACATTACAAAAATGTTCTTCCTTTATAATGGGGCGTTCATTTCCCCCCACAAGAATAAACTAATATTTTATCTGTAATGCCCGTACTTACCTATTCTTACAACGAGAGCATCGCTTGTATTACCAACTGGTCTGATAAGTTTATTGTACGTCGGAGATTTACCATCGTTCAGCAGACGGTCGTATAATTTTTTAGCGGGGGTCGAATACGCGGCCGCCTCGTCTTCGTCATTACCGGCCACCCACGAGGAGAATAGAATCAGGTGGTAGAGAAATTTGTGGAGAAGTAAAAATGTGAAGAATTGATAAGGAACACAGACGAGCATTTCTGTGATCACAGTATTTCAGCAAATCTGAAGCAAAGTTTAAAAGAATTGTTTCAGATTCAAACTAGTCAATGTCGTCATGTATTCATCAATATCCTATAATAATTTATTTGTTACTTTGCTATATATGTAGTTACTATTTAAATTTCTAAGTTAATTTCACGCTCTAAGTAGCATATATGATCAAAATTTTATCTTAAATATCGTCTTTGGCTAAATAACAACAGTTTTGTTGTTAAAATTATAATCCTTAATACCTTATAGTGGCTTCCAGTAGAATATGCCTGCAGGCTCCAGTAGTTTCGCCTGTAGCTCTAGTTACTTTAGTCTTGATTCCTGTATGGACTGAATTGCTGTTAGTGCTGGCATACTTAAGCCCCCCAATCAGTGGGGAAGCCAGGATTTCACTCATTTCGGGAATTTCTTCCCAAAATTAAGTGATGATCCTTTTTTAGATAATAACTGATCTCGAGCTTTTGATCGCCGCTGGTAGACTTATGCCTCTGGACATTTTTTTAATTAATTCGTCACAAGGTTGCAAGATTTTTATTTTATTTTAATTTACAAGATTTTTTAACACAAAATTGACAATTATTCGACACTACCAAAATTCATTTTTATATTCTCTTGGAGCCTTTATTGAGCTATAACCTTTCTTTGTCTGCGCCACTAAGCTCAGCGCATGACTGCAGTGGAAAAAAGTTTCGATACCTAATTTCCAGCCTCCGGAAAGTTTCTCCTATTGCTTGCCAGCATGCAGATGTACGTAAGCCTAGTGCAGTGGCATAGCCAGGAATTTACTAAGGTAGAGGGGGGGGGGTTAGTCCTCCAAAAATGGTGACTTAAAAAATGCACGTTTTCATCTATTCATATGTGTTTCCAGCACAAAAAATCACTTAATTGTCAAAAGAATTAATTTGTTAGGATTATCTCTAAACTCGCACTTTTAGGTTTTAACATGACAAAAATCTTTTTACCTCCACTGGGTGGGGTTAGGTTATAACCCCCCCCCCTCCCCCACATCTACCCCTCTTGCATACACCACATTGCGGCCACAAGTCTTAATTGTGCCTGTAGTTCCTGTGCCAATTTCCTTGGCTCAAATTAGCTGTTACAGCAAAAGCAGCTGCCTCCTGGTATACCAGCAAGATAAAGAGGCTGCAGCAAGGGATGATATATTCGGGGAGGGGGATCAGATGGGCGACTTTTAAGATTTCATTTCAAAAGTTAAAAAGTTTGCTAATGAAAGTCTATAAATCTAAATCGCCCTCACTATTTCATTCTGATGTCACATCAATGTCATCATTTATAAAACAATATAAAAAAACGATGTCATATCTTTGATTGTAGAAAATCAAGTTGCCCATTTTTTATTTTATATTTCAATAATCCATCTGTAAGCTTACATAATATATTTATAGCCGTAAATTTGATCATTTGAAGCAAATTGCTGATGCAATAGATACAAGAATTTCATTACATTTAAATTTGAAAGCTCACTGACAGCGCTCTATACATTTCTATCAACTAAACTGCATCAACTTAATTAACTTGGGAATAAATGAAAACATTAATAGAAATCCTTTAATAGTCATGACCATAGACACCCAAAAAAAGATGAAGGCATTGAAGTCATCCAGATATTCAGTTAGTATAGACAAATCCTAGCATTTGAATGCATCAACATAAGTATAATAGTGACGTGTTTACTGCAGTATACGAAGTTAAAGATGCTGATACAATTCAGTTAATAACTTAATGTTGATAAGTTGATAACTAGTCTTACGTATCAAAAAATTATAAGCATAAAATATAAGCACTATCTGTATATGTATTTCCTACAAATACAGTTTGGTCTATAAGACAAATAATTGACTAATATAGTTTTAACTACAACAATAAAAAAAACTACAATTATTATGATACTTTTTAATGTCAGTTTGATTCCGCTGCATCGTGCTGATGTATCTTCTACAAATTATTATCCCGGAAGTAAATTAATTGTCATGACAATATTTTAGGCGTCAAAATGGCGCTCTTGGATTTTATTTAATTTGCTTTTATTTTTAATTATTTTAATTTAATTAAATTATTTATATTAAAAAATTACGTGTAATTGTATAATATTGTAATTTATTATATATTTAAGAGTAATTAATTTTCATTTTTGCGCCTTAAACTTTTTAAAAGTGCATCAAGACTGTACCGCTTTGATTTTGAATTTTTTATTTTTAATACATTTTTTAAATGATGGTCAAAAATGTTTAAGCAAAAAATTGACGAAAATTTGAGCAATTAAGGATGAATTCAAAATTTAAAAAAATATATCATTTTAAAATTGTATTAATAAGATATATTTTGTTCAGTTAGTCGTTAATGAGAAAATTTATTTATTCGAAAATGACCGAAGTAAAGTGATTTTCGCGATATTATTATATTTATTATTATTTTTATGCTCATTTATATAGACAGTATAATTTTTGTGTTATATGATACGCGAAACCGAAAAACACCATATTTTAAATATAACGTGTTTTTAGGTACAGAAAGATTTAAGCGCAAACTTCTTTCTAATGAGATAATCTAACAGCGGTGTAAGTTTACAAAGAGTTCTTTCCCTTCTCACTCTCTTCCTCAGTGTTACTACCCCTATCCCCCTATCTCACCCTGTTATAAATGGGAAGCTGCTGCAATAGGGCTTCTAATAATGACGATAATTCAAAAGGAGAAATTACGACAGGCGACGATTTGCATGAGAGATCAAATGGGAAAAGGTTTCTTTGTCTAGAATTTTTTTTAATTGAATATTTGCTGTAATTTTTTTAATATTTACATATTTATTTATTTATTTATTCGTTTATTTCATCATATAATGCAGTATATATCAAGTCAGTAATAGCAATATTACATAAATGATAAAATGGTCATCGATAGGTTCAGAAAGAACACTTAAATGCTACCACATTACATATTTAAATTTCAACACATAAATTGCTTTACATCTATACAAATAAAATATATTTTAAAAATAATATATTTTGAATCTGTGCATATGTATAGAATCTGCACACATGTATAGAAAATGTGTACATAATATGTACAGCATAAAATTGTATATATTACATGCATAGAGTCTGTATATTTATGAAATATGGTGTAAGCCTAGCATTAAATTATTTTTGATATTTGTGCATTGTAAGATTTTAAATATTAGCAACACCTCCCTATTAAATCCACCATGTCTAGTGATGATGCATTGATCAGGCGCACTAGTCACTTTAGTGACACAGTAGTCTTTGTCATATAGGCATTTGTGTGCTTTATTTGGACACATTGCTTTCTAGCAGTTAATACTAATTAATCTAAATATTTTAATTTGTATTCTTTGTAGTTTATTCCTGATTGATTGATTATCATTATTATTTATTGTTGTTATTGCTGTTGTTATGATTATTATTATTATAACTATTATTTTTGTTATTGTCATCAAGACGCATTAGAGAAGTGGTTAGAGCGCTGGCTTCGATCCAGGTTCGAATCCCGGATAGCTCACTAACTAGCTGCACCCTTTAGAAAGACGCTTTTATTGACAGCTACGTCTTTAACACATCGTTCATATAATACGGTAATCCATGATGTTTAATGTAACCTTAACCTTATTGCTATTACTAATATTTTTATTATTGTTATTTCAAGCATATTAATAACAATTCTTTTCAGAAAGCTAACATTGGCAGTGATTGGCTTAGACAACGCCGGCAAGACAGTTGTCTCAAACGTCTTAGAAGGAAGTCAGTAACATTTTAGCCAACTTTTTTTCCTGTCTACGAAATTAATTTACTGTTAAATATAGCATTCTTGTTGCACCCTTTAGTAAGACTCATTATATTGAATCTATTCTCTCTGAAGTTGTTGGTGAAGCAGTAGAGCACCGGATTTGTATGCGACAGGTCCAGGTTTAATTTCCGTAAAAGTGCACTGTATCGTTAACTTGTTGCACCCTTTAGTACGACGCTTAAGTGAGATCGTTTATATAATATTGTAATCCAGACACTGAACTAATTTTTCAAAAATGATAGCATTGAAATTGACCAATTTATAATTCCTCAAGAATTGAATAAAATAAAAGAACGAATAAATATAATTAAAATATAATATAAAAATAGACAATAAATAGAAATGTTATAGAAATGTAAATACAATTGAAATAGAATAGAAATGTTATCATTCAAATGTTTTTACATTAAATAATAAATAATATAATTATTATAATTAATAATAATAATAGAATTTTTTTTTAATCCTAGACCCCACTGCGGAAGTAGTTCCAACAATTGGTTTCACAAATCACGCGTTTGAATTTGAGGGGCGGGCTGTGACCCTTTACGACCTAGGGGGTGGGGCCAGAATCAGGGGCATTTGGAAGAATTATTTTGCTGAGATTCACGGGGTGCTATTTGCCCTGGACTCCAGTCAGAGGGGAAGGCTGGGGGAGTGTAGGGAGGTACTGGCAGGGGTCCTGGGAAATGAAAATATCATGGGGAAACCTATTCTTGTGTGAGTGTGACTTGATGTTGTTGAATGTCAATGTTTATATCTAGGATGGATGAATGAATGGATGAATGGATGGATGGTTCGATGAATGGATTAATTAATAAGTGGATGGGTGGATGGATCGATGGGTGGATGGTTGAGTAGTTGGATTAATAGTTGGTTATTATTTTTTTTTTTAAGCATTTGTTTGTCTCTCTGTGCGTTTATCTATCTGTTTGTCTGTCTGTTTGTTTCTGTCTTTGTCCGTCTGTTGTTCTATCTATCTGTGTCTATCTATTTGTTAGTTTATCAAGTTATTAATGTCCATTTATTAATGGTGTTTAATTTGGTATAGACTACCAAATACTCAGTGTTTAACTCTTTATACTGTCTATAAACTATCAATAAGTGTTCAATTCTCTATAGACTATCCTATACTTAGTGTTTAATTCTGTACAGACTATCAAATACTCAGTGTTTAATTCTGTATAGTCTAGCAAATAAACAAGACATAGATGGAGCTATGGATGATTCAGAGGTTTGTGATGGTCTTCAGTTACAAAGTCTCGTCACTCAGCGAAAGTGTCTTTGTAAAGTTGTACGTTCTTCAATTACTTCTAAATATTTTCTCTTTACAAGTTCTATTAAATATTTTCAATATTAAGGCTTCGTCTTTAACAAGCTTGGTTAAAATTAGTTTATTCCACTATTATTCTGACTTACTGCACCATTTAGTAAGACGCTTAAATTGACAGCTACGTCTTCGACAACGTTCATACAATATGGTAATCCAGATTAAAGCGTAACCTTTATAAAATTTCGTTATATTTTCACAGGTTAGTTGTTCAGCCGTCTCGGCTCAAGCCGTCAAATCAGACGAGCCGTTAAAAAGCGGTCTACGGTGGCTCCTCGAAGCCATCGATTCTGATTGGATGGAATTGAACAAAAGGGTTGAGAGTGATGTAAGAGAGAAGAAAGAGAGAGAGAAGAGAGAAAGAGAGGAGAGGATAGAAAGAGTTAGACTTATACGAGAACAGAGGTATTCCTTAGATCTTATTGATATGTTTTAAAATTTAATTAACATTTAATGTTGCCTGCCAAGCTATTTATTGAAGCCAAGCAAGCTATTTATTTAAGCCAAGCAAGCTATTTATTGAAGCCAAGCAAGCTATTTATTGAAGCCAAGCAAGCTATTTATTGAAGCCAAGCAAGCTATTTATTTAAGCCAAGCAAGCTATTTATTTAAGCCAAGCAAGCTATTTATTGAAGCCAAGCAAGTTATTTATTTCAGCCAAGCAAGCTATTTATTTCAGCCAAGCAAGCTATTTATTTAAGCCAAGCAAGCTATTTATTTCAGCCAAGCAAGCTATTTATTTCAGCCAAGCAAGCTATTTATTTCAGCCAAGCAAGCTATTTAAAAACAAAAAACAAAAAGTCCTGTTGTTTAGAAATTATTTCCCCCCCCCAATAAAAAATTTAAAATGACACCAAGTAAATGACTATTACAGAGTCAATTGATTATAAAAAATTGTGCGTGAAAGTTAAGCTTTCAAATTTTTGTATTTCAGAGAATTGGAGGAGGGGGCTGGAGAGAATAAGGAAGATAAATTAGATGAGAAAGATTTTATAAATCCGTTTAAACCTATAAATGAAGCTCTACCCAGCAGTTCAGTAAGTAAATATTATAAATTTGCTTTTATAATATATAGAAATGAATCGTTTCAATATTACTTTTTTAAAATCAATACTGTAATAGTTTTTAGGTAATAGCTAGCTTTTATGCTAAGTATTGTACTGTATAGATTACTGTATAGACCTTATATGTTAATTATATTCTCAAATAGAAGAAGTTTATAAAAGAAGAAACTATGTTTTACATTTAAGTTTAGTTTAGTGTCTGGATTAGTGTATTATAAGAACGGTGTTTCGGTTGTTGCTGTCAATTTTTTGCGTCTTAATAAAGGATGCAGCAAGTTAGCGATATAGTGAGCTTTCACGGGAATCGAATCTGGATCTCTCAGTTCCTAGTCTCTACTGCTTCTCTTTGTTAGTTAAGCATCTTGCTAAGAGGTGCAGCAAGTGACAGAATCCAAGTCTAAAGTTCCTATAATTTAAACTCGTCACTAAAGGTTGCAGCAAAAATTGTAGTTTTAGTGAAATTTTTAGAATTTCATTTCTAATCACAGAATAGCAACGAAACAAATAAAAATTCCAACAATTTACCCCCCGTCAGCAAAAGCTCATCTTTGCAATACAATCTGACCCCCCTGGGTCGTAGTTTTGTTACCGACCACAGTCAGGGGGGGTCCCTAGTCAACGGAGCGGCCAGGGCCCCCCTGGAACCTCTCCAATCATTTCCTTTGAATCAAAATGGAGAAAGTTTGGAGAGAAAAAATAAACTTATTCCTCTTGAAATACGTAATGTTTATGTTTTATTTCATTTTCTTTTTAAATTTATTAGAAGTTTAAGTTTAATGTCTAGATTATCATGTTATAAGTTAAGTTTAACATCTGGATTGCTGTATTATATGAACGGTATCTCAGACATTGGTGAGCAGTATAAACGATTATAAACAATCTATTGTTTATACTATTTTTAAACTGTATTATTAATCCGTTTTTAGCATATGTATATCCTAAACTGTAACTTTAATATTCAATAACCCGTAACTCCAAATCTTTACCCCAACCCTAACCCTAGTAATTTATTGTCTGGGCCTTTTGTCTGGACCTTTTTGACGGATCTGTATTGATTATATCGTAACAGTTTCAGCTACGACGACTAAAAAACGCCGACGTACAAAACGAAACATCGTCACACCAACTTCCGATACAACTGATGACGATATCGTGTCGATAACTCGTTACCGTGGCGACCTATTCGTAGGCGGGGCAACGATTTTGACGGACAGGTCGGAAGTGGGGGAGAGTAATGGAGAGGGTGTGGGGAGGGGGGAGTTTGATGGTAAATCACGTGCAAGCGGTTGGTTAGGTTTTTAATTTAATTTTTGTATTTTACGTTTTTTGTTTTTATTTATTTTTTAATTCGAGCTAGATTATAATTATTAGTAATTTTTATGCAAGATATTTGTATTTATTCTTTCAACTTTGTGATGTACCCTTCTTCCAAGCCTACAGTAAATCATCTTAGTGTTTAACCTTTCCTTCTGATGCACTCTTCTCTCAAGCTTACATTTTAAAGCAAAGATTTCTTCAATTTAAATTTATGCCATCCTTGTAGTGTATATTCTATTTCTTAGCCTGGAATATTTTCCTCCCTCCCTCCCCCCTCCATCTTTCTTCCCTCCCTTCCTTCTCATTTCCTCTCTCCCTCACTCCCCCTTCCTCCTTCATATTCCAGTACAAAATTAACGTAAAAAAATAAAATAGAAACGAATCAATTATAGTAAAACAGATTGCTTAGCAATAAATTATACTTTGACAGTATTATTTTTACTGCAAGATAGCAAGACACCCAGTCTTTATTGTTTATATGTTACCATACAAATCATCGATATATTAGTATAACTATAAATTGAAATATTTAAATTGATTTTATTTTACGCTTTGTATAATTTTCAGTTGAATTTAAATCGACACCTCTCGACAGCTTATTCATGGCAGAAGATTTATCTGACACAGATTCGCAAGACTCTCGAAGGCAAGACGAAAGGCCAAAACTCAGAGGTGCGGGCCCAAATGGAGATGGTAGAGATATCGTAACTTAATTGAAAAATGGTTCAGTTGCTAGACTCGGAACCAGGTGATTGAGGGTTTGAAACCTCGAAGTCTAAAAGGGTTTCACGGGATTTAGTAGAATGTGTAAAATGATATTTAAAAGTGTTGAAAAAATGAGTTAAATTTTCGAATTTTTGAACTATACGAGTTAAAAAATATTTATGGCATAAAAAAATTAGTTGAAAAAATGTCAAGACAGACAGACAAACAGATACACACAGACAAAGTTTGACTGTCAGTTAAACAGGCAAACACACACAGAAAGTTTGATAGGTTGGTTGCTTTGAAGGTTTAAAATAAGATTTTTAAAGATTTTTAAAGATTTTTGATTTCAGCAAAAACACAAGTAGACTGGTGGGCATGGTTTAATTAGCTTCAATTTGATTTTTTTGGACAATAATCTATTGTTATTATTTTTAAATCAAAGGGCCAAGGAATGGTACCCCCTTGTAAGGAATTTGTATCTGATTTTCAGTTGCCAAGTCAATTTAAAATGTTACGCGATAAAATTTAGTAAATTGAATTAGCGCTAATGAAGGACGTTTTCCACTGATGATTTAAGCGTATTATTAAAGGGTGCAACAAGTTAGAGAAATATTGCGCCCCAGAAAACTTAAACCCCTCTCTTATTGGCTTCAAGTTCGGCTAACAACCACTTCGCCAATAAAATTTTACAATAAGTAAAATTCAAAATAAAAATATAACGTGCTTCCCGTTTCTTGTCAATAATTTTAAAAGAAAAAAGATCAACAGATTTTGAAAAATAATCTACCTCTACCCTGAAAACTATCCAGACATTTTTATTTAATTAAAATGAGTGATGTTAATTTTTAGTTGTAAAAATGCAAAGAATTGTTTCTGCTACAAGACTTTGTTTTTTATAAGACTTAAGTTTTGTCTATTGAATGACATTTAAACAGTATTGCTTCATTGAACTCTGTATTCAATTGCAACTAGTATTTAATTGTATTCTTAATTTAATAGGTAATTGTATTTATTATAAATTATTGTACTTATTAAACGATGTATTCATCAATATTAACTTTAAATGTATATTCATTAGTAAGCATTCACTAGCTAGTATTCACTAGCCAGTGAATGCTAGGCAGTATTCACTAGCTAGTGAATACTAGTATTCACTGCTGT
>JAQIXG010001806.1:0-20073 GCA_034700105.1 Oconnorella tubifera | reverse complement strand
CCCCCCTCCAAGCGATCATTACAGTTTCCGGTTTAAGTTGGTTTTTATCAGCCTCATATATTGATTCTAACATCACGTGTGCGATACGCTAGCCGTTCATTTATAATCGAGTCTGAATTAACAAAGAACGATTCACAGCTCCAGGAAGTTTCATTAATGAATGCTGAAAAGAAGCATAATTAATTCTGAAGATGAATAATTGCACCAATATATATCTAGATGATAAACTACATGATTTAGCTGCTTTAATATACATTATAAGGGGCTATGATATTATGTTGGCTAATACGTCATTAGGCAGCAGCGCGGGAATTCCTAAGGGCTGAGAATCCTGCTACCTGTAGGCGCGACAGCAGCTGCGGCTTAATTGACACAACCTAGAAATTAGGCTGATCCAGCAAGCAGCTGAATGACCTAGTAAACAGCTGGCTGACCTTATGTAAAGCAAATAATTTAGGGACAAGAAATAAGACTGGGCAATGCAAGAAATTGAATATTATGGTCTTAATCTTAAAGTTGATACATAGTATATACATAGGTATATACAAGATTGCAATCTCAATAATATGACAATTTTTTAAATGAGCCATTAGATAACTTCAGATTTTGTTATAATTTACAACTCATTTATTTGAAGAAAAAAATGTGCACTACAATGGTATAACTGTTTCAAGATAAAGATAAAAGAATGTATATTTATATTATCAATTGATAGATAATACACATCTTTTAAAGTAACAGAATTAAATGCTTCACAAAAAGTGAAACTTTTTAAGTATTTATAAAGTCCAATATTGACTTTTATCTAGTCCGGTTTTAAGTACGTGTTTAAGATTTTCTAAAGAACTGTTTAACACTTAAAAAAGGTAATATACTGTATTGAGCCTGATTATGATGTTCTCGTTAGCATTTAGTCTGTATATCGAACACCAATCGGCGCCATATATTCTACTGACGTACTTTTACAATTTACAACATCTACAATTTCTATCTAGATAGTCAGTTTTTCAAGAAAAGAATCTTTACAGCATCGTAAAGTTACATTGTACACGTAAAGTACTTATACACAGTGTAGAGTACAAGTATATTACTTGCATCTACAGTACAGTGTACACCGATTGTTTCATATCTATGATACACTGTACACGGGTTGTTATTTGTCTACTGTACAGTGTACGGGTTCCTACTATAGTCCACAGTTTACACGTGATATTACTTGTTCATGAAATACCTCTTCATTTACTAATCTTTCACATGTAGACACTAGGCTCACACTTACACAATTGAGGCTCTACCTATCTGGTCTTAATTTTAGATTTTCACGAAAAGATTTAGTACCTAATTAATTTCTTATGCAGTATGATTCACATGTTCATTCCATAATTACTGCATACAAATGCAATGAAATATATACTGCAAACTAGGTGAGAAAGTATTTATAAGTATAAGTACTTTATTCATTGTGTCTGGTTTGGCTTGTTGACGCTATACAAAGAATTAAGCAATAGAAAATTTATTAGCCTAATCACATAATCAGATTCTAATCTTATTCATTTGCAGTAGCTATAATATAACAATATTGATAATGCAGAAAACAAATGCAATGTAATATAAGAACTGTAGTATAATGTAAATGTAATGTATTAAGACCGGTTCACATTGGCCGACATTTAGAAAGAGCTCCTCGTGAAATTTTCACGCGTGTGCACGCGTGCAAGAAATTGTGTCGTTTTCTTGCACGCGTGCACATTCGTGAAAATTTCACGAGGAGCTCGTGCAAAATGTCGGCCAATGTGAACCGGCCTTTAGATGGAATTAATACGAAAAAGAGACTATTATTTACTTCTATATTTCTTACTGTTCTAATCAACATGTACTATTTAGTACACGTTGATTAAGCTGCCCTCATACTCTCGTACTTGGTTTGAATGCGATTAATCAGCTAAGATCATCTGTTTGTGCTGATGTGACATTAAAGTAACAATCAAACTCAATCCGCCACTGATTGTTATAAAAACATTACATCACTGTCATTTATAATCTACTTGCACTAAACTCGTGTAAATAAGTATTACAATGAAATAACGTCAATGAAAATCAAATCAGCTTACCGATAGACTTAAAATAGATTTTATCAATGCCTGCAATCCACTACAATCTCTTAAGCCTCGTTTACGCGTTGGTTTAAATAAACAAACTGTTGATCGCAGAAAACAGCTGCGTTAGTCGAGCGTTAAGCCAAAGGCTCTCTTGCACGTAGACTGACAGACCCAGGCGTATCACTCTAGGCTTCGTAGTGAAAGACAAATACAGTAAATTAAGATGTAATTCAAATGATCGAAGGATAAAGCGTTTTTAGTAATTTGACTAAATTTTAAATTAGAGTTGCGTTGAAACACAATGACCCTGTTTTTAAAATTTACATTTATTTTCAGTTCATATATTTTAAGAAGGTGTTTGATATAAAGAAATAATCTAAGATCCTGACTAACATAAATGAGAATGAAACGATAAAGATCAAATAAAGAAATATAACTTTTCTTCTAGTAAAACAACCAAACTCTACTAATATCAATATATAACATGAATGAATATCTATTGCACTGAATATTTATTTTCACTTATTCTCTAGCTCAACTTATTCTGCATAAAATTTCAGTAAAAAGTGAAAAATTAACAAAAAAAATGAAAATAATATGAGTGGAGCGCACAAACCGCCGCGATGCATTGTCGGCAGTATTTTCAATCTTCTTCTATGCCGGCTGAGTAGGTAGCAACAGTAATTATAGTCTGAGCCAAAGGCCAGAATACATTGTAGCCTATAGACCCCAAAAAATAGCGTCCAAAATTGCACTAGGCATTTTGTCTTAGTAGTGCACATAACTAAACTATACTAGTAATAATATAATGATTAGGGGCAATAAATGAAGTTAAAATTCAGGAGAGGCGATATCAGATACGATGATTAAACACATAATTGCATTTCAATCCCCCCCCCTCATCACACAATTTTTAGTATTGTTAAAGAAATTTGAAGGCTCAAACTTTCAATTAAATTAAGAAAATGTAATATTAAGTTATAATTAACTAACAATTATAATTACTGAATTAATGATTACCAAATTTATTAATAAGTTAGATTTATGTAAATATTTAATATGCAATAGTAATTCACTATAGTCTGGGTATTGAATCCCTTTAAAAAAAACTATCAATAAAAATTCATAAAATAGTTTAAGTTAAAATATCTTATCAGACCTTGCAAAACGCAATGCATTTATATTGCCGACGTTACGATATAAAAGACAGAAATAAACATAAAATAAAGGTGTGTGTAAATACAAAAACAAAACAAATCGTATTAATATTATTATTATAGATTCTTTGTTATTATCCGGAGTATTTTTTCCCACAGAGATAATATAGCTAACTAAAATACTACACAGTTATAATAAAGCTAAATAAATATCCGCCAGATAAATTTTAATCCTAATTTGCACTATTTTAAAAATTAATGATCCAAAAGTAATAGAGAATAATATCATGAAACTATTTACAAAAACTGTTTATAATACTATAATGGAAGTAGCGGGTACATTAAGAAATAAGACATATTGAATCAAGATTTTGATGTCGCTATTTTTGGTGACTGAGGGTGAGATTGAGAAGCAATCCTTGAGTCCAGATCATCTTGTAACACGACTGTTCTTTGTTGAAGAGACTTGATCTGAGACTTGAGACATCTTATTGTCTCTTCAAGCTCCTGGTTAGCGTATTACAGAATAGAAAATATTGCGTAAATCATACACACAAGTCATTTCGGTGAAAGAGTATTATATATAATTTTCACATAGATCTTCAATAGCTATTGTTTTATAAGTTGATATGAAATAATAATAATTATAAATAATAATATTATTAGAAATAACTAGAATAATGACAATAAATGAAACAATTAAGGAGCCATAAAATTACATACACGTACAGATGTTGAGTTATGAAAATTTATATAATGTAAAAATGCACAGAAAATAAAAGAAAAGGCAATGAAAAATTGCATGAGGATTCTGATTTGCAAAATTAAGTAAAAATTAAATATATTTAAATGCAACATAATGTATAAGATATAAAAATTTAACCTTATTACAGTTATTAAAGAGTTGAAACATATTAATGAATAAAATGCAGCAGTTTATCCATCCTCATTAAATACAAGATTAAATATCAAGATATATTCACTAAAGTGACTAAACTATGTTTGAAATATTGTCTGCAATCATATAATATTAAATCAGAAAGTTAACAAGATGTTCAATAATTAATTTTAAAGACATTATTTAAACTGACTATAACTAGAAAAATCAAAAGTGATTATCACTACAAAAAAAGCTACAAGTCACACACCTTTTTAACATCACTTGAAATCATTCCCTGCAATCTCTCCTCATAATTAGAACACACTCGAATCATCTGTCAGATAGTGCATAAAAACTCAAAATATAAATTTCATAATTTATAATAATGGTAAATTTTAAGAAACCCAGATATTTATGAAAACTTACGGTTTGAATCTCTCAAATTTCACTTATGAAGGATCTCATTTCGTCTTTAAAAAACCAGAAAGAATCTGACCCTCCTCACCCCAAAGCCAAATAATTAGAGTACTGTAATAAGTACTATAAATGTAGAGTTCTATAAAGTTACAATTAATTATAGATTTAATAAGTAAACGTGCTTCTTACTTTCTCTTCTTCATCAAGTATTTGTTGGTCAAATCTTCTTTCCATGTGACGCAATGTATTTTTCTGCCCTTCTAATTCATGAGTCAATTCCTGCATATTTTGAATGCAAAGATTTACAGAGCTTTGATTTAAAATACAATCGAAGCTTTCAATTCATATTAATGACTATACTTATTATTTCTTACTCCTTGTTATTAACTTATATCAATCTCTAAATTATTCAAACAGCATTCTCCAATATTCGTAGTAATGGTATTACTGGTAGTTTTTAACTTTTTAAATAGATTAATTTTTTTAGTACAATAACATAAAGGAAATATGAAAATTTATAGATTTATTGATGATAGTTAGCATAAGTATCATGAATAATATTATATTATAAATAAATTCAAGAATATCAAAAATAAACAACTAAAAGAATCAAAAATAACAATTAAGCATATTTTAAGATACTGTAATTAAACTGTATCAAAATACACAATTTGTAAATCTATTCATATATATGTAAGAAATTTCAAGCAACAACTTAATTTAACAAAAAATGCAGAATATAATACAGTAAACTGACCGCCAGCTGTACGCAATGCTGTTGTTTCATCTTTCTTTTCTCCTCTTCAATTGCATAACTTGCAGTTGAAAGTTTCTGCTCAAACTCAGTTCTCTGACTACAACAGTACAATACACAATAAAGCAATATCGTGACCCGTCAAAACGGCCCTAACAAATCAACCCCAATTATTAACACCTAAGGTTAGGGTTGGGGTTAGGAATGAGATTAGGTTCAGTGCTAGGATTAGGGTTAAGTATAGCATTGATTATGGTTAGGATTATTAAATGAATTATCCGGGCCATTTTGTCGGGTCAAGTATGCTGGGTTATTTTGTCGGGGTACTTATATTTTATAGCAACAAGCTATAAAATTATAAAATAAAACCTCAAGTTTTTTGACATTAGGCAATTAATGGAGCATTTTATTAACACAAGCAACATAGATATTAGTTTTAATACAAATCTTTATTTACTTAATTTATTGCATTTAAGATATAAACCTGTTTAGCTTCTGTTCTAGATTAGAGATTGTTCCATGGAGATCATTTATAATCTGTAAAATATATGAATAAAATATTTATGATATTATTATTATTATTATAAAGAACCAATAAATTTACATTGAAGATATTAAATAAAGTAACAAGTGTTGGCTTCACTCATCGCTTGGTTTCTATACGTCTCAGTTCACAGAATTCATAGCTTTGAATTAGCAATGACTAAATAAAAGAAAAGATGATAAAAGTATAAAATGAATATAAAATGTATGATTGCCATTCACCTCAGTAGATTTAGCACTTCTTGTTACAAATTCTTCATCGACTTCTTTTAGCCGTTTATTCGTCTGTACATGACAGGAAATAATTGAATAAAGCATTATTTGAGAAAAAGACATTAATGTTTAAGTTTATATAACACGCAAAAGCTTTGAGTTTCATAATAATTAAACAATATATTAAAAAAACATGCAGAGTGAATTTATACACGAATTCATGACATGATTTATTTCATATAAATTATTTATGACACAGTTAAAAATAAATGACCCAATTTTTTAACCAATTAGAAATAAGGTCAACAATGGTCCTACATATTTAATGTATATTTTAAAAATTGTATTTATATAACAAAAATGCAAAATATATAAGTAATAAAAAGAAACCGTTTCTCGTAGTTTATCTACTTCAGTAAAATGTTTACGTTCCAAATCTCGTTTCTGTTCCTCTATCTGTGACTTTACTCGATTTATCTTTAAAAGAAGAAACAAAGCAACTTAGCTAAGAAACGAAGCAACATTAGCTAAGAAACAAAGGGACTTATTCAAGCGAGGTGGATTAATTAAATTAATTCATTATTTTGCTGTACATTCATATATTATCTATATTATTATATCATGTAAATCTTAAGTACATATGGTATTGAAAATATCACAAGAAAATTTTCAATGGGAACATATGCCCATATATAGTCATAGTGAATTTATCAACGTCTTTCTAATGATGAAGATTTGACGTCTCTTCTCTAGACATCTGTCTTTTTTATTCAGAATATTCTCTTTATAGTATCATAGAGTATCATAGGCACTTCTATGATACTTTCCTTTAGATATCAATCATTTTAGTTAAAGTTTCTAATCGTAGTATCATAGAATGACACTCTTATACTAATATGTTAAAATGCCCATATAATGGTTTCAGCTTCAAATATGAAATGATTGTATTCACAAGTAAGTAAAGTATGTATTCAGAAATATAGTAAAATTAATTCACAATAAAAGGTAGCGTTTAGTACAAGAAGCATACATCAGCTTCGTGATCTAACGCAGCTTTGTGTTTTTCTTCCTCTCTCAATAAACCAAGCTGTATTACGTGATGTTGATGTTTTTCATTTTGTGAAATAATATCCAAACGCAACTGATTCGTCTCTGTCTCAAGAAACTTTATTATCTAATAACAATACAAATGAAATTAATATTTATAATTAGTTATAACTGAGCATTTAACAGCATAAGAGTATTTCTAATTAGAGTATTTATATATAAGAGTATTTATAAGTACAGTAAGAATTTGCTAATAGTTGTAATTAGAATCAGCTGCTATTTACAGTGTATATAGAATTTTTATGAACAGTTTTTATATTTTACCCCCTTTATTAAATAAAGCTGAAATACAACTTCGTACTAAAATATAATATTACAACACACAACTAACATTTGCATCTTTTTCCATTCTTTCTTTCATTCTCTCCTCAAGTTTCTCTCTCTCCGCTTTAAAACCACCTCTAAGTTTGTCTAAGTCAGTCTCCTTGTCTCTCTCCCATGCCTCTTTGTGAACATAAAAGTCCTGCTGCATTGCCTGCTTGTCCTGTTCTCTGACTACAGAAAGTTCCGCTAGCTGCTGTTGATGCAGCTGCTTCAGCTGTCTCTGCTGTTTCTTCCAATCAGCTGCCTGCTGTTCTCGTAGCTGGTTTGAGTTCGCTAATTGTAACTTCACAGCTGCCAGCTTATTAATAAATAATCAAAATCAAGCAATAATTGCAGAAACAAACAGATAAAGAGGACTTTGGGTATCCTGTATTCATGACTCAGTATGATATCATCAATATAACACCCATATTTAAGGCATATATAACACATATTATAATATTATCTAGTTAATATTATATTATACCATTAAGTCCACTTATTATCTATTCAGTTTGCCGAATTATGTTGCAAAGTGGTTAAAAACTGGTATTAGTATCAATGTCAGATAAAAACTAAACAAAACAGCGAAGACTCTTCTGTAACCTTCGCTAATTAGCTGACTTGCTGCACCCTTTAGAAAAGTGCTAATTTGATAATCCTTCAATATCAATCTCAAGCAGCTACCTAGTGAATAAGCTTTAATTTTGAAATCTATAGCTACATTCATAAATGAAAATCACCAGTATTAAACAAAGAATTAGAAAACAAATTGAAATAAGTACGTATCAAATAAATAAAACTTAGAAAAAACCTCTTGTAGCATTTCATTGCAAAGTTTCTTTGATTCTTTTTCAAGCTGTAAATGAAATTCTTCCATTAATTTTCTACTTTCATTTTTCTGTTCATTCTTTTCTTTCATTAACATCTTTAACTCTGCATCTTTCTCTCTATTATATTTACAATAAAAAGTTGAAAAAACTTTACAATAAAAAGTAATAAATAACGGAAGTATTCATAAGAATGAACTGACAAACGCAAAGTCTTATTTTTATAAATAAATAAGTAAATTAAATATTATGACCTGATAATTTGATCTGATTTTTTATTTCTACTGCTTGTTACTTGTTCCATATCAGCAAGTTCTTGTTGCAAGCTTCTCACCTACACACAACAACCCAGCCAAGATAAATATTACTACTAAATAACAATTTATAAATTAATGTCAAGATATGAAGTTACGTTAAGGCTACAATTTAAGCGTCTTACTAAAGGGTGCAAATAGTTAGAGAAAATAATGAACTATCGAACCTGGACCTATCAATTTCGAATTCAGTGCTCTAACAACCTCTCTAACGAGCCTTACAAACTATAAGTTTGATTTAAAATAACTTTAGCAGACAATAAATATATGGTACTTTGAATACTGGCTTTGAACATATTAATCCAATAAATCGACCCATCAATTCATTCAACAACCCCTAAACTTAACTGTAACCTAATTCTAACCCTAATCATATCCTAACACCAACCCTAATACCAATCCTAACTTTAAATATTAATAATCATGGCTAATTTGTCGGGGAAATTTTGACGGATCATGCAAATGAATTTACCAAATTGAATTAAGTATTGCTAATGTTTATATACTCATTTTATGAACAGTATTACTATTAATGCACACAGATTTCAATAATACAAATTTTTGTATGCCCGAAAATATAATGTTATTTAAATGTTATAAAACCAACGCAATGAATCAAACCTTTATTTCATGTAGATGTTCTGTGTGTTGCTGATCTTGCTGATGACTTTGTTCCATTTTCTAAAATACACATAACATGTCTATGAGAACGTGCTATACAATTAAATAATTTCAAAGATTACAGGCTAGAATTGTATAACTGCAATATTTGAATGTTTTCACCTTAACTTATATATGAATTGATTTTGTAATTATATAGTGCTAAAATACTAATATATAATGTCACTGATTAGATACAATTATGTTATATCAATGTTACATCATCTATAAAAGAAGCAATGAGTGAGAGATAACACTTCAATCGTAATTCCATAATACAAAAACTCGATCACAATGAAATAAAGATGATGTAAATGTTACGAACTATTTGTACAGAAATTAAATGACAAGTACACTTGACTTTAATTACAGTCCGATGCAGCAAAAATACTAAATACGTCAAAATAAATAAATACAACAAGATCTGCAATCAAAATCTCCTTATTGTAAAGACTCTTAAGTCAACCATATATAGTTAAACAAATAAGATTACATTAAAGGAAATCATTATATTTGCTACACTAGTAGTTTTGTAGAGTAAAGAACAAGAGAAAGACTGCAACTTTTAGTTGAGACTGTCTGTCCTGCTCTGCGTTATCCAATGCTAGTTGCAGGCGAGATATCTGTTGATCCAACTCTGATATTAAATCATTCGACTAAATAAGCAGCATAAACAAAAAAATATATTTAAAAGTATCCATATAAACGCATACATACACAATAAACATGCCGAGTATTTTTTTAAAGTATGTAAATAAACGTAGCGATTTCTATTATTAAAGTAATTTTTAATAAAAATTACTTTATTTACAGTGATATAACTAAACACGAATAAAGAAGAACAAACAAACATTCAAAAATAAATTTATTTTGTCAAAAAAAGCATTTAATATTTCTTTCAATCTTTTATTTCATCAGGAAATGAATAAAATAAAACATACACTAGAAGTTTCACTCTAATCATCGACTGCAGAGTCGATGATTAAATTTTATAGATTTTATCGTTTTATCTGCACACATCAGAATGTTTCGCTTTGTTAATGAATGTTTTATAAAGATGAACAAAACCTTTATGGTTACTGCGGTGTATTCCTGCTTCTGACTCTCTAGACTTGCCTCAGCTTTACTTCTAATTGATCTCAACTCAAACTCATGCTCATCAACAAGTCTTTTGTTCTCTTTGTCTTTAACATCACATCTAATCATCAGCAATCTTTATTGAAAGATACAAGATAGTCAAATATAATGCATCTCATGAATGAAATGAACTAATTCATAAGAGATAAGGATAGATGGATAGACAGACAGGCAGACAGACAGACAGACAAACAGACAGACAGACCGTGTGTATTATAAAATCTTTTATAATACACACAATATACAAAATAGATATTAGCATGCGGACCTGCTTTGTATGTCTGTAAGTTCTGATTTCAGTCTCTCTACCTGTCCCTCTAGATCACTCTTTTGTTTCTCTAATTGACTTCGTATTTTATGCACTGCGTCTGCTTCTACTGATAACTGATGAACTCTACTCTCCAGTTCTCTGATCACTTTAGACTGAAATATATAACAATGATAAAACTATGAAACACAATATTGAAAAACTATGTAACATACTATTATTTATTAAAAATGTCCATTTTATTACGAAAGAACAGGCAGAATTTAAAAGGTTATGCTCAAGGTAAACTCAACTCCACTTAAAGGTAAACTCAAGTCCACTGAAGAAGACTGAACAATTGTTTTAGTTTATTTATATAATAATAAAACTTAAATAATAAAATAAGCGGTAAAAGACAAAGAAGAGAGACATTTGAATCAGCCTGTCTCTTGGTTTCAATGTCCATCTTATTGAGATGAGAATTAGTTTCTTCCATCAAGTCTTCTATACTCTTTGTGTGACGATTCTCTATCTCTCTTCTCTGTTCCTCAAATCTCATTGCCATCAAATTTATCTGAATATTTGCAAATAAAACTATCTTTAACTATCTTAACGAGAATAGTTGCCAGAAGAATGTTTAAAAGACAATTATTTTTAAAAGACGTTGCAAGTGCAAATCACAGAAGGCAGATAGATCTATACTAATTCAGAACTGCGCATAAAGCGTAACATCATGAAAAAGTCCTAATATAGAGATAAGTACAATTTTATAATTGTAAATAAGGATTAACACTTTTGTTAAATTCATTTGCAAAAACCGATTCTTTAAATTTACAGAGTTTACAAAACAAAAGAAAATATAAAAATCATTGAATAAAATGACAAATTGGAATGAAATGACAAATTAATTGCAATAATAAAATTCAGAAACCAGAATGCGATAGAAACAGAACTATTACCTTTTTTTCAAAAGCAGTTTGCATAGAAGTAACACTCTCTTCAGTGCTTCGTTGTAACTCATTGACTTGCATTTCTTTAGTTTGACTCAAGGAACTCAGATCTTTCTGTAGACTTACAACTGTCATATCAATACAAATTTCAAAGTTAAGGCCCGTTACAGAAGTGGTTAGAGCGCTGGATTCGGACGTGATAGGTCCAGGTTCAAATCCCGGATAGCTCACTATATCTCTATATTGCTGCACCCTTTAGTAAGACGCATAAATAGTTAGATAAACCTATTCTGTTTCAGTCCTTAAGCTATCCATATTAGTCATAAAATACTATATCTAATATACAAATTACTACATCTAATTGAAAATCTAGTTAATGAAAAAAGCCAGAGTAAGATTAAGAAATAAAGCTTTTGTTCCTGTTTCTGCTTACTTCGTTTCTGCAGCTGTCCGTTCGTTTCTTCAACTTCACCGATCCTCTGTCTACATTCTCTTTGCACTTCTTCTATTTCTGAATTCTTTCTATCAAGAATCTATAAATTAATTTAATATTAGTATACACACTCATCAAGTTATTTACACTAAACTTAATTTACAGCAAAAATTAGTCTTAATCGGCATCAAATATAGAACACAGTTTTATGTGAACCTATATTAAATAAAGCATTGTGATTTATTCACAATGCTTACAAATGACTAGTGCGTCCTATCAACACAGCTAAAAAATATAATCAAATGTTCCGATTATAAACTTGCTACGATTAAATAAATATATAATTTAGTAATCTCATTACTATCATTAGCCTGTATCAGTATTACTTCTTAATCATTATTATTATCTTAACCAGTATTAGTAAATAGAGTTTCATAAACTTTAAAAATTGTAATTTAATTATAATATTAGTCAAATGATCCAGAGATATTACAAACCTTTTTGATTTCATCATCATGTTTGTTTTGTAACTTTAGTGACTGTTCTTGAAATCTTGCCTCTTGCATTTTTGAATGAATCTCCATCTGAAGAATTAATCCGTCATTAATTAAAGTACTTTATCTATAAAACAGTATTTGATGATCAGCAACAAAAAAACTAATTCTAAAAGCAATTATTTATAATAGTGTAAACAAAATATCATTTCAAATTTAAATATTTTATGCAACTAAATCTTAATCATTTTTTCAAGAAATATATATATAAAAACATCTAAGAATTGTGTACAATAAAAACTTGTAGAGATTTTAATGAATTAAGATTACAGAGTTGTACGATTAATAACACTGACCTCATTGTTGTGTGATAAACTAGAAGCTTCCTTCAATTTTACGGCATTGGTGGAAGAATTTAAATTTCTATCAAAATCACCGCAATTCTGCGTACAAATTACAGCAGAAGTAACAAAGCGTCAAAAAATTAGCTTAAATTATTAGACTAGTCAATTAAATAGAAATTATAATGAAATAAGATTAATAACAATAGTAAGATTAGTATTTAAATATAACGACTACGCTTCTATGCCTTATCAGTGCATGGAGGAATAGTTAGACTGGTAAAATACACACAGCTCAATGCCGTATCTGATGAAACACCTGGTGCATTCAATTATTTTTGAAAACATAAAATTCGGCAGTATAAAAAATTTCAATTGATGTTAATTTTTTTTATTAAATACTATTTTACCTGATTTTGAAAGTATCTAGGTACTGAACCAAACAACTTATCATTTTCTGAAATAAAACAAAATTGCAATATTTTACGGAATGAAGAAAAATCTCAATACAAGATTTACAACAAAACTTAACAACAAAATTTCAAATCACAGAAACACTTTTTTTTAAAAACTGTACATTTTTCGCCGCTGCAATCTTAAGCAGAAATATCGCAAAAAATAAATAGTAATAATAATAAATAACCAATAATAATAACAAATAACATTCATTTATTAATATTAACATTATAATATATAAAAGTAATAATTCTAAATAACAAGTTATAAAGTTTAACATTATAACTAATATCTAGATTTAATTTGATAGAGAAGAGTTAAATTACCTCCGGGTGATAGGGTAAGGTTATTATTTGTAGTGAAACTGACTTGTTTTGATTGTCTGTCAATAGATGAACCCTAAGCAAAGTCAATTGTAGAAAAGAAACAAATGAATAAACGTTTAACTTGTAACTATAGTTATTATTGACATTTTTCTCCATGAAAACAATAAATTAATAAAATTAATACTAATCAACTAAGTTCATTATTAGCAATAATTATATACACAGTATATAATAAGATTGGAATCTAATTTTACAGACAAGAGATAACTCAAAATGCGATATATGAAATAAGATCTGAAAAGCCACTGAAACTAAATTATTTTTATTCAATTATTAATATTAAATTGCTTCGTTAATTATTAAAATGTTAAACTGTAAGAATACTAATCTGCAAAAATAAAAGAAATCTGTCGTGAACATACTACACCGTTATGTTGATATAATCTATCAGAAGTTGCATTCCGTTTTGAAACGGGCTCATTCGGCAGTTCAGCCACCAGCCAATCAGGTAGCTAGAAATTGATAGAACAAAATTATGAAACTTGAAATAGACTTATAATGATTTGTTAATATATAAAATATTTCTTTTGCGTTTATATCTAATTGATTGAGAATTATCAGAAGTAACTACCAGTAAAAAGTCTCTCGTTAAAAATAATTAACAAATGAACGCTTTCAAAATTTGCAAAATGTCATCACAAATAAAGAGAGAAACACAGCCCAATTTGCTCAAACCTCACTATTTGCAGATGACCGTGATCTATTGCCAGAATCTGATAAACTATGGACGGATTGCTATAAAAAAATTATACAAGTTTATAAAATAACGATAAAAATAATAATGACCATTAAAATAGATCAACCATTTTAATCTGTATATTAAATTATATGAATTATAAGAAAATAAACACAAATAAATATGATCGGCACAAATAAATTAAAACAAATAGCTTTATAACGATCTCTTTTAAACAATTGCTCTGAAAAATTCACTAATATCTTTCTTTAAGAAAAAATGCCACAATACCCCCTAGTAATCCTCCCTAGGGAAATACTTACCACAGAAACTGGAAGTGGGGGAAGGGAACCGTCTTGGGGCTCTGAATCAAATGGACTTGCAAGACAATCCTTCTTTAACATACTCATCAACAGCTGAGTGTAAGTATTACGATTCTTTCTATAAAATCAACCAAAAAAACATTCATTTATAACGATTTCGTTTAATTAAAGCTAAGTTTATGACGATTTCTTTTGAAATAGGGATTTTAAATTTTAAATAACGTAAATATATGAGTTTATAATACACTTACTTGGCTGTGACAGTGGTTCCAGTCGGCTCATAAAACTTTTTGATCCAATTAGCGCAACGCTGCCGATCTGAACGCAAAGTTTCATGAAAAATAAAACAATTAATGATCAGGAATTTGAGATTATAACAAATAAATTAAACGTAAAAAATATTGCATTGGATGCCTTAAATTTTATTGCATCGAATTTTATAAATTGCAAAATTGAAAATTATTTCGTAGTACAGTATTAGATTGAATTATTATTGTTCTTATATACATATGCGGGAAAAGTGCATGTATATAAAATAAAAGAAAGAGAATAAAATAATAAATCGCAGAAATTGTATAATAATCTTTCAGAATGCGAATCAGTAAATAAATGTTAAATTAAAACTAATTAATTAATAATATATTTAAGCTAACTAATTAATTAATTATGATCATTGTTGCTTAAATAAAATACTCAATAAAAACACAATAAATTATAAAGAATAAAATTATGCTATCTCAATACTCTAATCATAAACTAAAGAAATATATCGGATTAAATCTAAATATAAACACCTAGCTTATCTGTCATTCGCGGCAAATAAGTTTTAATCTCTGCGAGCATTTGATGAAACTCCGTCTCAAGTTTATTGAGCACAAGTTCTGTGGTACTTGTCGGTCCGTCTGAACGAAAATCTGGTGAACTGTTTCTCGGAAGAGTATCAGTCAAGTTTTCCTTCTTCCATGAATTGTCCATGGTTGCATTTAAGCAGTCACTTTTTAATTATACTTTATAATTAAAGTGATATAAATCACACAGTATCTTTTTCATCATAACAAAGTCTGTAATGAAAGAAAAAACTTAATAGGTGTTATCTAATCTCTTTCTGTTTCAATTATCTCATTAATAACTTATAATCAGGAATGAAATAGGAGTAGTAAGTTGATGTAAGTTATTACATCAACTTACACTCAGCTGTTGATGTAATAATTTTATGTAATAATAATTTATTTATTATTATTATTTTATTATTATTTTGTTAGAATTATAGACAGATATTAAATAAAAGTAACCATGCGGCCCTAAGTTTAATTATACAATTTATGAGGCAAATCTTTAGTTTTAATAGCGATTGTCCAAAATATTAAACGGAAAAATTACAACAATAGATAATAGATCCTTATAAATTTATTGTTACAAAGGTAAAAATACATTTTTCTCACTTATTAGGCCCATATACGTAATAAGTATTATTACAATTTCTAACGTACTTTGTATAGTATTAGAAAATATTTACATCATCATATTTCAATATTGTAATGTATTTTATGGCGTGATTCTGAATACATCCCTATCAAACACAATCATATCTGACGAACTAAAGCCTAATTACGTGTTCTAACTCATTAAATTGCCAAAAAAATGCACGTTCATTACAAAATTCACCAAATTTTCATATTTCAAATAAGATATTATGCACAATTTTAAAAGTTTATTTCCCCCCTGGTTAGAATTAGGCAAAATGTCGCGCGATTTTTTTAAATAAAATAAAATAGACAAAAGTGTACAATAGTTACTTGCTTGTTATATCGCTCAAAGTGTTTCCATTTAGAATCATCGCTATTTTACTTGGCAGACGACTGAAACACTGAACACATAGTTTAGAATTACAGTACTCATGGACAACTAATTCATCAAATTAATTATAATTTGAGCGAATAGCTGATGATTGACTCATTTTATAATTATAATTGCTTTAATTATTCCTTTTTATAGTATATTATTGGTTGGGGGAGGATATAAATACATATAATGTATTTGTATCCTCGCTTTTACATACATTGTTTTACTTTTTCTAAAACGAATCGTAATATGTTCCCAGATTTGGCAAGATTTACGACAAAATATACGCCAATATATGATTATAAGGTCATTTATTACCAGTAACTCGAAAGTGGCCAAAAAATGCCAACCGGCCAGATATTTGTTTATAAGTATAATTTAGTAAAAATAAAGAAATAAAAAATAAATAAATAGAAATCTGAAATGTTAGGATTATATTCCAATTTACGAGTACTCGGTATTTCATATTTCTATTTATTTATTTATTTGTTATAAATTGAACGTTCGTGTTATCGTTGAATGGAGCTTATCGTAATAATTTAAATGTTTATTAAAGGTGCAGCAAGGTTATATAATATTGATAGATATTACTTATATATCATTGATACAATGCAAACCGAGATATTTAACTTATAAGGATTTCTTGAAATTTAATTTGGCAATAGATCCGTCCATCCATCTATCATTACATGGATGAATGGATTGACGAATGGCTGATAATAATTTGTTATCGTTTTTTCTAATGTACCGAGCATTATGTATTAATATTGTGTTATATTCCGCGTATTTTGGTTCAATTAAGCTCTTCATATGTATTTAAATTTGTTGCGAATGAAAATTTCTCAAATTTAAATACTGTATTGTATATAGCCAAGACTCGTTAGAGAAGTGTTTAGAGCGCGGGATTTGAACGCAAAAGATCCAGGTTTGAATCTCTGAAAGCTCACTATTTCTCTAACTAGTTGCACCCTTTAGTAAGGTCTTAGATTTAGAGCTTTGAATGAATTCATATAATAAATCAATTCAGGACGTTAAACTTAATGCAACCTATAAGGATAAATATAAAATGATTAATGTTATATTTCTTTATATTTTACAGGTAGATATTTCCCTAGCAGGACAATGCTACTCTCAGTTGACAACATTGGAAACAAAAATAAGAAACATTTATCTTATCATGTTCAGAATTTAGGCGAATTTGACATCAGTATATTAGATCACGTAGTGTGCCCGTTATCAAAGACACAATTAAGGTCTTTATTTGTTCTCATCGCTATTAATTTATGTTAAAATTCTAATTCTATACGGGATAATGTTTTAATTTACTAAATTGTCTATATTTTTACAATTTATAGGGTAGCAAAAAATAAAATATATATTTATGCATTTATAAAGTTTCTAAATGTTTTTACAGTTGGAGATGAAGAGTTTAAATGAATAATTATTATTTATCTTTATTTAACCTTTTGTGCTTATGTGACATTATAACTACATGCAACTATTTGGTTAAACACTTTCCTGATTATAAGTTTGACGTCTGTTTGAGGTTCTACATAGAAAATCTCTTTTGTTATATATGTATAGAATAATTTAATTAAGAAAGTTTCTAGTCGTAAGTCTTTCTTAAGATTTTCTAGTTTTCAAACTTTATGAAGCTTTAATTCAACATAAGGTAGCATCAACAAATAAAGTTAGAATAAAGAAAATTTTAATTAAATAATATTTTATAATAATTTAAATAATAATTTACAATTGATTATTTTACAGATATGATAATTTAACGAATGAGTTAGTTTGTGATGAACTCAAAGTCGCGTATCCTATTGTCAACGGTGTTCCTAACCTTATTCCTCATTTTGCAAGAAAGTTAGACTCTAACGATGCAGATTCATCTTCAAAAACATTTCAGTGAATTGAGCTGCAAAGTTTATATTCATAGCCAGAAAATCATTGTTTCATTGTAGACAGTACTGCAATAAGCGTAGCTTTTTCGGCCTTGAAGTTAGTTTTTAATAATAAAAATGGTATTCAATATTATCTTGGAATTTTTGTATGAATAAGAATTGTCATTTTGCAACAGTCATTGGTGACTTCAATAGCTGATAACAATAGCTCAAAAGCTATCAGACTTTGTAGCATCTATTAGTCTAGAAGACAGTATATATTCTGTAATTATAATTCAGCGCAATATAATGCAGTAGACGTAATATTCAATAACTTTGCTAATGTTTTTAAAGTTATTCTGCTTAGGAAAATATCCAAATATGAAATATATATCTATCCAAAAAGTGTCTGTTTTATTTATCTTTGCTTATTGATTTTGTATGAGGAATTTGCTGCAATAAATTTATATATGTCTTATATTTAGTATTATAATAATTGTTATAATATTTTCTTGCAGCTCATTATAGGACCAGCTTTTGTCAATTTCTATCTCCTTATACTAAGATCCCATTATCCTATGATGAAAGCCTGGTTTTATTTCATTGCATCCCAGATTTGGACCTTTTGGCATATAGCTTTAATCGTCCAGCTGTGAAACATCTGTTGTTAGCAGCTAGAAACTGAATGTAAACATTAGAAGGGCAATTAAGATAAGAATTCCTCCTCTATAGGTTCTTTAGATAACAGTATATGGCACCTAAGTAATGATTTCCTGAAGCGTTCGCTCTCTCAGAAGTAATTTAATCTGCCAAATGTTTGAGTTGACTTCTAGGTTAATAAATTATGATACTTTTCATTTATGTAAATATGATCAAGCTTCGTTAGCTCATAATATTATCACATTTGATAAATATGGATTTAGAAATATATGGGGTAATAGCATTTGTAATAGTTATTATAAAATAATGATTGTAGTGTTAGAACTTATAACAAGGATGATTGTAGCAATAACCGATTGAATCATTATTAAAACAAGTTACTACTTACTGTGCACAGCTAAATGGCTCGAAGTAAACGTTAAAAAGAATTATGCAGATATCTACAAAAATAATTGTCGATTGAATCAGTTTGATTGAATCAAACGAAACCATAGGATAAAGATTCAGAATTGATAAATCTGTCTTTTTGTTCATTTTCTGGTTTAAAAGTCTGGTACTGCTATTGTCTATTGCTTAAACAATAAATAAAATCTCTTCGCTGAGTCTCTCGACGTATAATACAACTCACTAAGATAGCTTCAACACTATTGCGAGATGTTTTTATAAGACCAGACATGCTTCATACACAGAACTATTGAGAACACTTTTGATTTTCTTTTCATGAACTGTATTAACCACATCTGAACCAAGATCAATCTTTACCAGATTTACCATTAATTCTTAATGCTACAGTGATGTAGCCAGGAATTGACTAAGGTGGGCTTCCTAAACAAAATTTGAGTGATTACCTTTTTTAGATTATCATTCAATTTTGGTCTCCAATTTCATGTTTTTAGTCTCTAAATTCACCTAATGCAAAAAATTGGACTAAGTCGTCACAAGAGGGGGGGGGGGGAGGTTTTACCATT
>JAQIXG010001805.1:0-20073 GCA_034700105.1 Oconnorella tubifera | reverse complement strand
CTTGTTATGCGTGGTTATTTTTACCGAGAGGGGGGGGGGGGGGGGTGGTGGCGATTCTCCTTTGTATGTAGTACGTTATAAAAATTAAGGGGCTGCATGCATTTGTGAAATGTGAAAAGCGAGTAGCATTTTATCACCATAAAATAAATTCTAATCGCCAGAAATCATGTAAATGACTGAAAAAGTCATACATTTGTTTTTGGGAAGGACAATATTTTGAGGCTGTAAAAATATTTTCAACTTGTTAACAATAATCAGGTTTTTCAGGTATTAATAATAATGAATATTATAACTATCAGGCCTATTTCATAATCAGGTATTAATAATAATTAATATTATTTCCTATAAATGTTGCCATTTATTAACCATAGGAAATGTTTTCACGAAGTTTTCCCACTTATCGACCATAACCAAAGTTCCACTGAATGTTCCCATATATTGGTAATCTTGAAATACCCACTGTAATAATTAATAGGGCCTACTCTACTAAAACTTATGGTATCATAACTTGGGATAATGCTGATGTAGTTTGAAATTTTATTCCTCTTATGTAACAACAATAAATTAAAAACTCGACACAAACATTTAATAGATATTTAATTGACAGATCAAACAAATTATTTCATATAAATATTTTTGCTATTAAAGTGAAGTTATTTTTTATTACAGTTAAATGCTTAATAACATAAACTCGAGATCATTTGTGAATGAAAATCGAAAAATTCAGTTTAACCAACAACTCTAACACCTGAGTTCAAAAATGCAAAAATTGACTAAAATTTCGAAAGTAAATCAAAGAATTATTACATTTTTTGTCCCTTTGGTAGATCGTGTACTAAATTAAATTTCAGCCAAAATGGCGTCGTTTACCGAATAAATTAAAAGCACTTCCTGTGAACAATGGAAGGCCCTGACTCATCGTACTCCTGCTTGCTGATCCACATCTGTTGGAAGGTGGACAGAGAAGCCAGGATGGATCCACCGATCCATACAGAGTACTTCCTCTCTGGAGGAGCGATGATCTTGATCTTCATCGTGCTGGGAGCCATCGAGGTGATCTCCTTCTGCATACGATCAGCGATACCAGGGAACATGGTGGTGCCTCCAGACATCACAGTGTTGGCGTACAGATCCTTACGAATATCGACATCACACTTCATGATGCTGTTGAAGGTTGTCTCATGGATACCAGCGGACTCCATACCCAAGAAGGCTGGCTGGAACATGGACTCCGGGCAACGGAATCTCTCGTTACCGATTGTGATGACTTGCCCGTCTGGGAGCTCATAGCTCTTCTCAAGGGAGCTGGAGGAAGCAGCGGTTGACATCTCCTGCTCGAAGTCCAAGGCGACGTAGCAGAGCTTCTCCTTGATGTCTCTCACGATCTCACGCTCAGCTGTGGTAGTGAAGCTGTAGCCTCTTTCTGTGAGGATCTTCATGAGGTAGTCGGTGAGATCACGACCAGCCAGATCCAGACGAAGGATGGCGTGGGGGAGGGCGTAACCTTCATAGATGGGCACTGTGTGGGTGACACCGTCCCCGGAGTCCAGGACGATACCGGTGGTACGACCTGAGGCGTAGAGGGAGAGAACGGCCTGGATGGCTACGTACATAGCTGGAGAGTTGAAGGTCTCGAACATGATCTGTGGATGCAAGAAAAATTTAGTTGTAAAATTCTTCTTTTTTTAAATAACACAGTCAGAATTTTATAAGTTAGTGACAAGACTATACTTTGAAGCATGTGTTTAATAATAAAGTTGTTATTGCAAGTTTTTAAAACTTGCGTTCGAACCTAAGACCTGCTACCAATTCATTAATATTTATTAAAAAAATACGATCAATCTATCAGTTTCTTACATTTAATTATATAATATTAAATAATGAAAATATTATCTGAATTAAATACTTTTCACCAAGCAAATCAGTAAAACCTAACTTTTATAATTCTTAGACAATTGTTAGGTAAAAAAATAGAAATTGTATAAATTAAATATTTATGTGAATGTTATTGAATAATTTATCTAAAAACAAAACGGTGATCGGACGGTGACCGTACCGATTCGAACCCCTCTTGCCGGGGTTTGAACCCGTACCCTTAGATCTTATCTATACCTTGTGATTCGTTTTGTACCATTGGGCCATCCGATCCCCGTTGTGTAAGACGTCGTTCTAAGCTATTTACACGTCATAATCGCTTAATAATGCAATTAGTTTTATATCGCTTAATTTGTAACTTTTAATCGTCAGATGACAGCAGTACTTAACACTGTTTCTTTAAAGTTGCTCGAAAGAGTCTAGAATTTATTAAAAATAGTAGGAACTAACGAAATTCATTTATAGTAAGAAGTAAATTTTTTTTATTTTTTTGAAATCACTGCTCTAATCCTAAATATATTATAAATATGCATATAAATATTTTGTTTATGACCACATTATATATATTTTGTATATGCATTGTATATAAAATATATATTTCTTAATGTAAAAATATATACAAAATTAAACGTAAGAAATAAGATATTGATTGTACTATTTTTTATAAATATTAATGATGCGAATAGATAGCAGGCTTATAAAATTTCACAATACAAAATGCTTGTATTTCTGAATACAAGCATTTTAATATTTATTATTTTGCATGTCACAAACAAACATATTTCTAAGCGATATATCAAAGAAAATAACATCAGAAAAGTATTGTACAAGAAATAAATAATAGCAATATTTCCAAGAAAATAACATCAAATAGTTATTTACTTGGGTCATTTTTTCTCTGTTGGCCTTTGGATTGAGGGGAGCCTCAGTCAGGAGTACTGGGTGCTCCTCGGGGGCTACACGAAGCTCGTTGTAGAAGGTATGATGCCAGATCTTTTCCATATCGTCCCAGTTTGTGACGATGCCGTGCTCGATGGGATACTTCAGGGTGAGGATACCTCTTTTACTCTGAGCCTCGTCCCCTACGTAGCTGTCCTTCTGTCCCATACCTACCATCACACCCTGGTTAAGAAAGAGATCAAATAAAGTTTGGCTGATTAATTATGAAGGAGATAAAATAAAATTGGGCTATTTTGTAAGAGATAACGAGATTTAAAAAATTAATTAACCGAGTCATTTACAAATTACTATATAATTTAACAAGATTTGAAAAGTTAACAGTCTTTGTAAATTCGTTAATGAGATATTGTTGGTTACCCAGCTTAACCAATTATATCCAAAATCCTAACCCTAACTTGTAGTTTTACACCTGATATTATGGTTTGCTAATCAAAATTTTTAAACTTTGTAACGCAATACATGTTATATATAAGGTAGATAACATAACATAATATTATCTAACAAAATTACGAAAAATAACCTGATGACGGGGACGACCGACGATGGATGGAAAGACTGCTCTAGGGGCATCGTCCCCTGCGAACCCTGCCTTGCACATCCCCGACCCGTTGTCGCAAACCAAAGCGGTGACATCTTCGTCGCACATTTTCGCTGATTTCTACAACTTTCTTTCCTGATGGTCTGAGATGATAGCAATGCACAAACTGAGTGGAGAGAGTTGGATGGTTTGCTAGATATTATTGAATTAGAGAAAAGTTGAAGGATAAGCAGCTTGCAAACTTTTAGCCTGCAGAATGGATGGAGCTTAGAGCTAACATGAACTTTCATCAGATCATAATAATGCGTATGATACAGGGTTATCTTGGTAAGATAGTTTATATTCATTCTATTTATATTTCTAACGTTTACTGATACAAAAAATGCTTAGATGTTCATATAAAATAATAAGCAGATTTTACTTAATATCATTTCTATTTTATAAGTATGCCTACACATTAAATACGTTAATCTTAATTTTTAACAGAGTTGCTAGTGTTTTAATTAATTGTTTAATTTATTTATAAAAAGATTTACCAACAGAAAACGAATTAAATCGTAATTTATTTAAAATTAAACAACATAAGAATTTGACATTGAAATACTAGTACCATCTATAATAGTATTTATAATATTAGAGATGGTACTAGCATTTATAAATAGTAGTTTTATATTAAGTTATATCTTTTCTTGAAATTAACCAAACAACTTTGGTACACCGTGTACTTCTTTTGCATAGAGAATACAGAACCAAGAAAAGTTTGAATCTATCCACAGCAGCTGGATTTCTATAGTCCTGCAGCTAAAGGCTACAGGAAGCTCTATAGCCTTATAAGTCTCGTACTGGGCCTCATATGGAATGTAATAGTCACCAGCTGTCGACAGATTAGCAGCTGCTTATTCAGTTACTTCAGCTGGGCTCATAATTCAGCTGGGCTCATAATCCAGCTGGGCTCATAATTCAGCTGGGCTCATAATCCAGCTGGGCTCATAATTCAGCTGGGCTCATAATTCAGCTGGACTCATAATCCAGCTGGGCTCATAATTTAGTTGGGCTCATAATTCAACTGGGCTCATAATTCAGCTGGGCTCATAATTCAGCTGGGCTCATAATCCAGCTGGGATCATAATTCAGCTGGGCTCATAATCCAGCTGGGCTCATAATTCAGCTGGGGTCATAATCCAGCTGGGCTCATAATTCAGCTGGGCTCATAATCCAGCTGGGCTCATAATTTAGCTGGGCTCACAATCCAGCTGGGCTCATAATTCAGCTGGGCTAATGGATTAGATGCAACATGGTTGCTGCAACTGAGAAATATACAACTTTGAATGAATTTTCCGACTACCAATAATATACTCTGGTTCATTGTACTGAGTTAAATACTTATGTATTTATAAGCAAAATCGAATAACCATACTTGATAAAGTTATATTTAGCTGAAAATTTTATTATATATTGTTATAAAGTTGATCAATTTCTGCCAATTATTAGCAATAAACATCATTTAAAATACATTTGCATCAAATTATAATTAATATCAACATTAAACATTCAACATCTATTTAATTCAAATTCTGTTTAATAACGGATTGTTCATCAAAATGCTTAAAATGAGATTTAAAAAGATGAATGATCACTATGCAAAGATATATTTAGCTAAAACAGATACTTTAGGCTTCATTATACTGTACATTTAAGAAAAACAAGCATATAACAGAAGAAATATAAAAGTAATATATACTTTTATATTGAATATACATGAAATATGAAGATTGTATAAAATTTATATTAAGCTTTACTATTATAATTATAAATCGTATAAATATTAATATCAGCAATGAAACAATTACAGTAATATTTGTAAAGATATTATTAAATTACTTATGAAATATAATGTCAAATCAATTAACTTAAAATAACCATTCATTATTGAGTACTTTTTCACTTTATTCAATAATATGCATTATAAAATAATTAACAATAAAAGCATAATTTCTGACTCAAAGCTGAACACATTGTGGAACCCTAATTTAAATTTCAACGTGCTCAATGCTGAACGTAGTAGAATTGTAAGCATATCTGAAATTACTGCACAATTTTGTCTGCTGTTTAATGTCAAATCAGCACAAAAGGCACTTAGTGAAATTTGTGAAAAGTTTGTAAGAAAATCAAGTGTCAAGTGAACATTTGATTATTGACAAAGTTCACTAAAAATATTCTCATTTGGAATAATTGCGATTTTAACCCAACTATTATAAAAATAATCTAGTATATTTATCAAATCATTTTGCTAACAAATTATTCATTTATTTTAAACAATTATCGCCACAATTTTTTATAACATAAAATCACAAAATAATTTAATATCATAATCTAATAATATTAATTAATGATATCACTAATAAAAAATATTATTAAGTAATAAGCATAAAAGCAAAATTCCACATATAACACACTTTGGAATATAATTCAATGGAAAATATGAGTTGCTGCCATTATAAAATAACATTTTGAATAAAGTTTCATGATTTTCAGCTAATTCCATATTTTAAACTTCATCTAAATCAAAATTTAATCAAAAAGTATGTTAAAACACTTAAAATATCCACAGGCAGAAAATAATATCATAAAATTTAGTCAAATTTATCCACAATACAAAAAAAGTCTAATTACATATATACAGAGAGATGGTACCCTGACAAAACGGCCCCGAATACATCAATCAGCCCCATCAATTCATTAATAACCTAGTTAACTCTAAACTTAACCCTCACTCTAATCCTAACCAGCAAAAATAACCCCAATCCTAACCCTAAGAATTAATAGTAGGGGTCGATTTGCCAGGACCGTTTTGACGGGTTACTTTTAAGTTACATCTTAAAAAATGAGCAAGAAAAAAGTAAGAGTTTTAACTTAAAAATATTTATTCCATTTTATTACATTAAAAGAACTACACCAGAAATATAATACTAAATAATTAGTAAATAAATAAGTTGAATGTATAAATACAGACGAAATTATGAATACATCAGGTATTTTAATACGTAATTGTAATACGAATATTTTACATCATTACATTTTAGTCGTATGTAATTTTTAAATATATTCATATACAGGAGTAGATTTGAATGATTTCGTTCGTATAAATGTAAAAATAACGAATAAGAAAATTTAGTCAATTTACTGCTAAATATTAAAAACTAATATCTGAAAGTTTAAGTTAAATATTTAGCCACAAAAGCAGACAGACTATTAGTAATAAAACATCATTGATCGACTCTATGATACTGAATCAGATAAGCAGTATTACAGACATATTATGATACTTTATCAGTTATTAATGTATCATTGATGTCCTCTTTGATACTATATCAAGGATAAAGGTATTACAAATACATTCTATGATACTTTATCAAAGATAAACGTAGCAAAAATGCACTCTATGATACAATATCAATTATAAAGTATCACTAATATAATTAATATATCAAAAATATATTCTGTGATACTAAAAACGATACTAACTAAAGAAATCTTTCAATTAAAAACCAGCAAATCAAGCAAATGTCCAAAATGCTACAATATTACAATATTGTACCGTTATTCTAAAGGGCCGTATTTTAATAAATATTTCTCCAGCTTAGTTTGTATACCAACAATCCTCGACACTGCCTCTTCTGTCGCTTGCCTCTCATCGTTCAACCTCTTCACAAGCCTCTCCACCTCTCTCTCACACTTACTCTCACTCTCTCTCAAACGATCCTCAAAACATTCTGCCTCTTTTCTACAACATCGTAATTCTGCTATTAAAATCCGCGAGAATTCAACGAGATCATCTCGAATCATATCATCCGGGTCAAAATTAAGGTTGACTGGGGTTGGTTCGGGTTGACCATAAAGGGAACTTCGGGTTCGGTCAGAAATGTGTCTGACCGAACCGTATATAACAGATGGGGTTTTAGTTTCGACGGGGTCTAGAGCGTCAAGGGAAACGCTACGAATTAAAGAAAACGAACTAACGCAAGATCGAGGTGTTGTTCTTCCAACATCTTGTTTTTCTTCTTTTTTAACATTTGTTCTTAAAACATTATTTTCAGGTTCAATTTGAGTTAAACTTTCATCTTTATCTTTTTCAGAGTTTCTATAACAAATGTCATTTTCATTATTGTTGTCTCTGATTAAAGTAATATCTATTTTTTTATTCGCTGGGGAATAAATTTCATCGTTTGAATCAGTTTTCTTGTAACATCTTTCAAGTTCTTCTCTATTTTCATCGTCTACACAACTAATTTCACGTTCTTTCTTTTTAATTAAAACCATACGATCATCTATCTCTCTATTGGACTCGTTTTTGTTATCTATTAAACTATCGCCATTTATCTTCCCCTCTAACTTATCTAAACTTATCTTCTTCTTTTTCTCACTCACCACATCACTTTTGTTCTTTTCATTCTCTTTTTTCGATTTTTTATCATCATCATTTTCATTCTCTTCAAAAAACATAGCCGTTCTTTTGCTATCCCTCTCCACCCTACTCTGCCGCGACAGTTTTGACCCCCGTCGTTCCACCCCCGACACTTCCTCTATAATACACGATGTCGCATCTCTTATTAAATCCGGTGTCGGGAGGGAACCGAACGACGCAGGAACCAGGGGTTCCGGTAAACTACTACAAGTTTCGACGTCGAGATTTAGAAGTTCGTTTCTAGCGATTCTGCATAATGACGTCATTTTAACATTTAGCGGTGTCGCTGGGGTGTCGTTAAATTGAAGGAGATCACCGATGTATAGAACATCACCAGAGGCCGTGTATTCTTTTCGGAAGATTTTCTCCACCTGAAATAAGAAGATCATGATAAATAAATTGTTTGTTGTTGAAAGTCATATCAGCACAAAAATGATTATTTAGTTAACATTACACGAGTATTCGTTAATCTAGCCTAATGTAACCCTAACTCTAATCCTAACTCTATCCTTAAGCTTAAAAACACGCGAGTTTCTGAGTCCACAGTGTTAATTGCTAAACCAAATGAGATTTTCTACTACAACTGATTCAAAAGTATATTGTTAAAAAGTAATTTTGGACTGCAGACAAAAGTCTATAAAATAAAATGCTCATTTTTACCAAAAAACAATTACATTAATAAAACATATTAATTACACTAATAAAACATATGATATTTTATCACAAAACCTATCAATCTCTCTCCACACACTGAAAGAATTATTTTATATCACACAAAACAAAATGCTTGCCTCTGATATCATCACAAACACTGCCTGTGTACGCCCATCCGCTGTACCCATCAGCAAAGCTGGATCATTGACCTCCGGCTGAATAAAACTCTGCGAAAAAACCGTCGCCAGATTCATCGGTGTCATTTTATTAACATCTGACTTTCTCCCGACGTCTCGCAAAAACCTACAGAGGTACTGCAACAGATTATAGCTCGATATCGGCAAAGACGCGATAACAACGGATAGTTTCTCGATAGCGTGGTCAGGATTTAACGAGAGCTCGCGAAGTACGATTCTCATAACGGACTCGTAGTATTGTAAGGGAACGACGGGTTCAGGAAGCTCACGGAGGTAGGACTTGAGAAGGGACGCAACGCTGTGTACATCGGTGGTGGAGGGGTCCAGTGGGGGGCGTGCGCCGCTGTCGAAGAGATTACGTAGTTGTTTTACCGCTTGGGTACGTCCTGGTAGTCTGTGGTTAGAAGAAATATAATAATATTATTAGATTGGTATGGATGTACGTGTGTATGTATGTATGTATGTATGTATGTATGTATGTATGTATGTGCGTGTGTACAAGCGTGCATGCATGTATGTATGCATGCATGCATGTATGTATGTTTGTATGTAAGTATGTCTTTATGTATGTATGTGTATATACATATAGGTATGTATGTATGTATAATTCATTGATATTTCACCAGTGAATAAAATTACCCGTGTACGAATAGTAACATATTCATTATGATTTGACATAGCAGATTAGAGATATTCATTTATAGACAAGTCAGCAGTAGAAATAAAGGTGTTAATTATTCTAACCTAAAGAGTCCTTCAGCATTGAGACCATTAAGCAATAGAAACTCAACACACATTTGAACAATTTCAGGAACTTTACGATTATTCTCTTTAGCTCGTTCAACTGATAGAGTATCATCTAATCGTCGACCAAATATAGCTACAGAAAGAAAATAATATAATATTTCAGAAGAGAATTAGGAAAATATTAAGGCATAGTTATCTCCAAAGATAAATAAATTGCAAAAGAACTGAAGATGTCAACTATAATCTTGAATGATACAAAGATTATTTTAAAGATTTATTATGATAAACAGCAATTTTAATTGCCATAAGCTTAAGCCAGAAAGCTAATAACACAAATTAGCACAATAAACTACTAAATCAAATAGAGTTTTGTAAGAAAACATCATATGATTATTTTATTTGTTTGTCGTTACAATATATATATTATACCCTCAGCTATTATACCTACACGTTATATAATTTTTATCATTTATAAACTGAGTAAGCATAAACTATCTATAGTAAACACTTGAATCTTACTATATTGCAGTAAATAAATTTCCTTTTAAATAAAATGGCAAGATATAATACATCAAAACTCTGCTTCCAAAGAAATTGCTTAAAATTATATAATTTATATTATTTATTATCTTATCATTGATTTTAAATCTAAACTCAATTAACAGTCTTACTACAAGTTCACCCTTTAATACATTACAAAGACACTTATTTATACAATATTAACGATCTATAACAAAAAGATATATATATATAGAAAGTTATGTATAAGTGAAGTTTTGCATAGAATGTAAGAAGCAAAGACCTCCTCCTATTTTCCCGTACAAAGCTTGTTTAATGCAACGCATCCAATCCCTTCTCTCATCCTCTGTATCGCAACACAAGCGATAAGTTGGGTGACTTGCTGCAGGCTTACACGTCTCTTTTACAGCTAACAACACAAAACAGTATAAAACAGCATAAAATAAACATAAAAATCAGTGTATTATTTATTGTTTATAACATGGGTAAATATTGTAACCACGTTAAAATAGTAATTCCATATATTCATTAACACTGAAAATAATATAGAAGTAAAATTATACAGGAATATAATAAATTTACATTAATTTTGGCTTTTAAAAACAAAAGGGACTGTAGCCAATTTAAAATGTTCTAAGAAATCAAGATTGGCTAGTAATTGCATTTTAAGACATTGCAAATTAAAAAATTGTTATTATTATATACATTTGTTTATATTCAAAAAATGTACCAGCATTATTAATTATAGAATGAAAAATATATATCCTATAGCTTGCTGTATGAATGCTTCCAAACAATCCATATGGCTTATCTGTATTTAAGATTACATTGATCATGATACCAACATCATTATATCATGATAATTATATTATGAATATACCACAACATGTTCATACTAATGATAATAGACCACACTAAACTATTTACAATTAAACTACTGTACAGTATACTGCTAGTGCATATAAACTAGAGTAATAGTGCAATAGTGTCACAGTGTAGAAAAAACTATTCAACTTAGACAACTCTATTGCAAACTAACATCCAATGAAAATGTCAAAAAATTTACAATTAAACTGCCATATTAGGAATGTAAGGAAGTATTGCAATAAGTATTGCATGAACTTTCTGCATCATGAATCACAGTAAGTCACTGTATACTGTGAGATTAAATCACTTCATCTAGCTTAACACAGTCATGTAGTTTAATCATACTGTATTTCTCTGTTGGTACCTTGTACTATTGTCTACATGTATAGGGATCACAATATGCACACGAACACAAACTAGATGTACAGAAACCAAATTAATGTCTGAAGAATAAAAAACCCTTGATTCTTACCACAATTAAATAATTTTCCTTCCTGAATGCCATAAAAGCTTAAATCAAGCCCATATAAAACTTACACCAAGACCATATCAAGCTTACAAGCCAATATAATACACCAAGCCCTTATAAAGATTAAACCAAGCCCATATAAAGCTTATACCAAGCCTATAAAGTTTAGACCAAGACTATATAGAGCTTACACCAAGCCTATAAAGCTTAGACCAATTTAAATTCTCAAAACAAACTACAATTTATATCAAATCTTACCAGAAGAGATTTCAAAAAGGAACCTCTGCGGTTCATTACTATTAAACGGCAGTTCAGTGACGGAATACCCCGGCAGATAAACCCTCCCCACTACCGGCTTACTCTCATCCTCGCTCGTGTAATAAAATAACTGATCACCGTCCAACACAAAATAGCGATTATTCCACGTTCGGTAAAGTCCACCTACGTGCCATTTGAGCCAGCCTTTCTTTGCGGAGTTGGAAGAAGATGATCCAGGTGATGTTGGTGCTGGGTAGAAGGTGCTGTTTCCGCTCTCAGAAGTTGTGGATGGAAAAGATTGGGAGGATGCCGGGGCAGACGTGGTGGACTGAAGAGCGGAGTGAGCAGCCGTTGTGAGGAAACGTCGGAAGTTGCGACTTTTTTCAGACATTTTAAATGATGAGATTCGCTGAAGAATAAAAGTGTTTTGTGAATTAATATGTAGGTTTATTTAATATTTAAATGCATAATCTACATAATAAATGTTCATAATATAATACAGATGTATCATGTCATAATGCATATCAAAAACAATAGCAAACAAATGTGGCCATTCTATTGTAGCACATTCATACAGTCAAGGATAAATATAATTGGCAGTATTGTCAGCAGTTATGCTTTATAAAATATGGTTTTAAATTCTTCTATGGGTTAAAACATAATTTTAAATTCTTCCACTCATTATTTTTTAATGAATTAAAAGTACAAATCTTTATAAAATAGTTAATATAAATATTAAAAACAACAGATTTCTGCTAAGACACAAAATTAAAACCCAAGAGTATGTAATGTAGTATCATGGAATATACATTCAGTAAAAACCCAGTGTACTGTAAGTTAGAAAGTTACTATTTTGGTGCAAAAATGCTTATAATCAGATACCAAATTGCATGCAATAAACACATATCATAAGAAATGCCCTCCATATGTAATCGCTGGCAAAAATGATACAATCAAATATTCGCATAGATTGCCAAATCAGCTCTTGAATGAAGCCAAAAAATATTTATTATATAATTTTCATACTAAATTAGTCAATAATATAATCCAATTACATATCTCTCATGCTCTGACTAAATATTATGCAAATCTTTCAATATGCTGTCTACAAACCAACACAGTTTTACTCACTATAAATATAGACAGTTTTGCTTGATATTGACTTAATTTTAATATATCATTATAGAAATACTTAGTTGACCAGATTCGTTATAACACAAAATTTTTCGGATTATTCATTCATTGCAGTTGTTAATGCTCCTTCATAATTTCAAAAAAAAAAATTTACTTATCAAAAGCATTTAACATCCAAAGATATAAAACTGTCGAACAAATACTTAATTTATAACATTTTTTACTCTAAAACTGCGGAATTAAAACAATTATGATAAGTACTATATAACAATCTACAAATTGTAACAATTACTATATAATTAATGTAACAATTACTATATAATTAATGTAAAAAACTGCAGAAATTTAATCTACTAAAAATATAATCTACCGTAAAACCCCTGCAAAAACAAGTACAATGTACAAAATAATAACACACAACAATATCATAACTTACCTTTAAATGTACAGACCATAATAATAATACATCCAATCAAGTTATATACTAGAATATCAGTAAAAGCATGTTCCCAATATTCATCAAACATGATACAATCAACAATAAGCTATGCTATTCATAATGTTGCATACTATTCATCAATGTAACAGTCACTCATGCATTAACGCCTACATAGTACAAACCACTTTGTAGTTTAGTTGACTTACAAACTGACTGCTCACATACTACATTATTTTTTCTTAATGACATAAAAAACTGAATCGTGACAAGAATTATTGTAATTAACAGTAAATTTGTGCAATTATACACAGACATTAAAAATGTATTCAGTCAGACTAATGTAATAAAATCATTAAGCTAATTTACACAGTATGCACTGGAATATAATAAATAGTGTAACATGAAAAACTATCAATAAAATTGTAACAACATGCAATATATAAATACAAACACAGTGTTAAAACCAGTAAACTTTATTATGAAAAAATCAATCCTATTCTATTCCACTTCGTCAAAATTAGACAATAACACGTCCCCATTGATTTACACATATTATCATGCCTCACGCATCTTAAATATCATCATGAATAACTGAAATGCATATATTAAAAACAATAACAGAATAAATTAATAACTTAAAAACAAAGAGCGTTCATGCATTAGAAATCATGAGAAAATTACTCAACTTAATCTGAACATAATCCTAGTCTAATGAATAAGCCTAATCATGATAAAATTGAACAGTTATTTATTCATTACCAAGATTAATCACTGGATCTCACTACAACCAACAACCAAGGAATATATTTTGTTTACACAGTAAACTAATCTAAATCTATGTAACTTTACTTTTAAATGCAATCTATTTAAAGTGACAACATTCAAATTTAACACTTATTAACATGTTATAAGCAACTTCATAGCATTATTCAATTTTTAATTCATTGTCTTGACATTTGCATCGCTCATCTGTCTATTAAACAAAAACAATTACAATTTATGAAATTATCGCATAAATCAATAATTTAAACTGTAATTTAAGTTTCACATCATGGGTATTTCATGACCATATCTGGAATATAGCTGCCTATTTAATAGTCTTACTAAAAGGTGCAGCAAGTTTGCAATACATTTTTTATAGGAACTAATTTTGAATCTATTGATTTGAGTCCGGTGCTCTACAACTTCTAAAAAACATATCATCAGCACAATGCATACAAATTTTATTTACTTTAGATAAATTTCAAATATATAACAAATATTAAATCTATTTTTGAATGAATCAAAACGCAAACCATTGTCATCTTGAATTAGAATCCTCAGCCAATGCGTAAAATTGTCTGTAGTGTAAACTCTATCTTATAGCACTAGGATTTAAATATTATACAATGTAGCAGATTATTATACTGATAAAATATTATATAAAACTATTAAACGTAATATTAACTACATATTTTAATAGAGATCACTAGATCTTTTACAAGGCAATGTTTTGAGCTTCAGAATCAAATCTTCACCAAGACGAAGTCACAAACATCAGGACCAAATCTTGACCAATATCTTCTTACTTATGATCATGATCTGAAGCTTCCAGACCTTAAAAAAAGTATCCAAACCATCTCAAAATTCAACTATGCCTCTCATTGTTGCTAACTTTAATTCTATAACTAACTATGTAATATATAGTTGACGCTGTTTCTGTGGAGCCTTGGCACACAATGTTAAGTATTCTGTTGATAAACTTTAGTCCAGTACCGCTAAACACCCATAGAATCACATGCTGGATGATGATCAGCAAATACCAGCATGATCCTCCTACACTGATTACAGATCTAATAAAACTTTTAACAAATCAATCAAGACTTGACACAGCACAAACTTCAGAATTTTCATTTAGTGCAGAATAAAATTAAATACAGTCAATTATAGCAATAAATATAGCTCATTCAAAAATAATAAAAGCATATAATAATTATAGTTAGTTATGTTAAAATGGATAACTTATATCGTAAGTTATAAATAACTAATTTACATGACAGTAATTATAGTATAATTCAATCAGATTCAAAATTATATGATATAATTGATATAATGAGTAATGAGGCCATACCCATAGTTATTATTAGCAGAAAATTAATTATCAGTTTCTAAACAAACTCATTTGTGATCTGGCTAACTAAAGTGCACAATAAACTGAAACACTAGTATTGTCCAGGATATAACAAAATATGCAGTAAATTGAGTTTTGTAATGTTTTACAAGATAATTCTAATACAAAAGTAAACTGCCATATATTCAACATGCTGATTATTTGTAGCCCATCTAATAACGGAAAATTAAATTAGATTATGTATTTAAAATGCACATTCAGAAAATTCTACGAATAGGTTATTAAACAATACCATAATTTATTAGCAAATTTTGTCATTTTTTGATAAATAACCAAATGCAATTATACAGCAGCAATAAACTGCAGGTTACAATTAGGTTACACCAATTAAAGCTATTATATAATATAATTATCAGATGTCTAATTAAAGTCTACCATCAGTAAAATTTTGCATATTTATCACATTGTGTAATAATTTCATAGAATAACTGAATGAAACGTGACGTAAATAAAACAATTATAACATAATGCATTTATTACTATGATAATTTTGTTAATAAAGTTCATTATACCAGTATGTAATTGCCATTAACAATAGGCTATAAGCAAGAATAGACAATAACCAAATTTATAATTTATTTCAAATGGTGTATCTAAACAATTTTTTTCTTAATCTGTTATACATAAGTAAATGACATAATACATAGATAAATAGGATTAAGAAAATTTTAAAAATATCAATGCTAGTTTAATGTTAAAAATATAATATCATTATCTATGTCTAATTAAAATCTACCGATAGTTAGCAAAATCGTGTACATCTAAATTAACTGTTAATATGATATTATATGTTAGCCATAATTAATTTAATTTGTAAGCATATCATAATATCATTTATCAATGATATCAGGCAATCTGATTATGATTATCTTGATAATTAATCATCACTACATAATCACATGACAACAGTTAATGATGAACAAAAAAATCGATTGCAAAATTAATTTACTCTCAATTTTGAAATAAAAATATAGAGAGAAAGTCTGTCAAGTCAGTTTGTTTAGAATGTCAAGACAGACAGTCAAAGCAGGCCCCCTAGAGAGTCTGTCTAGACAGTTTATTTAGACGCACTGACTAGACAGACTGTATCAATAAAGTTTGTTTGCCTAAGCAGTCTCTAGACAATAATAAAATCTGTCTGTCTAGACACACAGACGGTCTAAACAGATAATCTAGACAGACTTTCTAGACAGACTGCCTAGACAGACTGACCAGATTGACTGCCAGTTTAGACTGTCCAACAAGACTGTTTAGAGAGTCTATCTACACAGTCTGCCTAACTAGACTATCTACAGGGAATCTGCCTATATGGCCAGTCTACACACTGTTTAGGCAGTCTGTCTAGAAAAACAGTCCATGATGTCTGTCTAGATGGTCTGTCAGGACACTCTCTACCCCGACTCTTTAGACAATCTGACTAAACAGTCTAGACATCAAATACGAGTCAGTTACTGACTGCTAATATATTCTGAAAATAAGAGAATATTTGCTGTAAATTTACCTAAATATAAACTGAACACATTAAAATTGATTGAAATTAAATAGAAATATACGATTGATAAACGATATGAACCCTTCTTTATAATGTATGCCACGTATGCGATTTGATCCCTTTCCATTTACGCAGCGCCGTAAAAAAAACTAATTACAACACGTTAATTAGTTAAATAATTAGTTAATTAAATTGCAACAAAATAATAACAAAAAGGTAAACACGATAAATGATCTTTGTTATGTAAACAAAACTCACCTGTCTAGTTAGAAATAAACAGTAATCCAATTATTATCAATCCGTCAATAATTATTAGTTTACTTATATTATAAATTCTCTATATTATGGAAATAAAACTGGGCTACTAATATTTAGAAACTTATAAAGTTTTAGTTTATACAATTCAAAGCAAACTTAATATTGACAAAAAAACTTATCAACAAGCACGAAAACTAAATAAAGCATAAGCACTAATATACAAACTTGCTTTTAAACAAGTCGATAGACGTTTACATTTTCCTGCTTTTGTATTTGCTAATATAATAAGCAGTCTTGTATACATTGTTCACTAGAGTTGCTATATTTGTAAATTTTACATACTTGGACTTATTAGCAAAAATTGCAAAACGATCAAAATTGTCAAAATTGAAACATTTTATTACGCCGTCTGAATTTAAAGATATCTTTATGTATTTCAAGATATTGTATGCGTTTCAAGATATTTTGTATGTATTTTTATCAAATACTTACTAGCGTTTTATATTATGCATTATAACAGTTACTGGTAATTTAATTTAAAAAGTTAATGGCATTCTTAATTATAGTGATGGTGATGATAATTATGATATGGTAGTGGCGGTGAATAAATATTGAGATTAGGCGTTATCACAGAGATTTGAGTACATTTAAAACTGAAAACATCATTTTAAAAGTCGATTTTTTCTCACAACGTAACAAGAAGCACTTTAATTTATCCTTATAAGCGTCTGTAAACATTGAAACAAACATTACAATATGAAATGAACAATAAAACACAATCCTATAACAATGTTGCTATTATTTACAGTTATTAAACATCATACCAAATGTTCATATATACCAACTGAAGTTTGTGTGCGAAAATTAATTTAGTTTTAAATTTATCGCTAGTCACTTACATTCAAAAGTTTTTAATACTGGCTTGCTCAACTTGTTGCTATATTGAACCTATGAACGATATTACATTTATTTATGCCACTTATTGATGATCGTGGTATCTCTTGAATACATCTTGAATACTTCTTGCATCTTATGAATACATTGTTGTTTGAATGAACTGAAATAGAAAAAGGTGTAAGATTAAAAGAATTCAACGAATAACAGCAGTTAATAAAATAATTATCAATATCATTAGAACTATAAGTCATCACTATCTTCAAAATTATCACTAAATTAATATTAAATTAAATATTAAGTTTTCGACAAAGGTTTATCTTAGCAAAGAAGAGGGAAATTATAACCACCCCCCCTCCCTATCAAATTCAGTGCAAAAATTAATGGATCACAGAATAATTTTTAGTTATTGAGTTCTAGTCTACAAATCAAGCAAAAAAACTGTGATACAACAAAGAGATGAAAGAAATTAAATGAAAAATAATTGATTGCTTAATTTATATAGCTAAAATAAGCCAAGATATAGTTACTTACTCTATGAATAACCATCTAGTTGCAAAGATAACAAGTATGTGATTTGGCTAATGAAACTCACATAGACTGGATGCAAAGAATTGTTTGATTGAATTAATTTAAATCTTAAAAAATTACTAGCCGATTAGTACCTGATCAACGTGAAATGTTGCCTTGTTAGTCCCCTTGCTCATTTCTGTGTACAGTTCTACACAAATCACCAATAAATGTTATCAAACATTTAGCTCTTTAGAAATAACAAGGAATGCCTATTGCTGTATAATAAAAGCAATAATTTTTCAAGGTATTTATATAAAGTGATAACTTATTTCGTAAGTTTGTTAAATAAAATCACTATTACAAAAAAATCGAACTAAAAATCGAAAAATCCAGGTTTGAATCACTTGAAAGCTTATTGTATAGCGTACTTAGTAAAACGCTTAAATTTATTAACAGCTGTATCTAATGCAAGCTCATATAATAGAAAAATTTAGATAAACTTACCTTTATTATCACATTATTAGTATTATTTTATCTTCTTTCTCATGCATAGCAAAGTAGTTGCTCTTACCTAGCAAAGTAGTAAGTCTTGAAATGCAGTGAATGAAATCATCGTAGTGGATCTTGCCATCCTTGCGACTGTATCTCTTTACTAGTGTGTTGAAAGTCTGATTGCTTATTTTGATGCCTACATGAATATAACATTTATCAGTCGCTGTTTAAATACACCGTCTACAATTTTTTTTATTATTTAATAAACATGAGATTAATATTAATTTATCTTAATGATGCATATATAGAAAAGAAAATAATGAAAATTATATTGACAAAAACGTGTAACCTGTTATACTAAAAGCTCGACGAAGATCGAAACTATTAAACATTCCTGACTTTGTTGGGTCCAGCCTTTTAAAAGCAGCCTAAAGTGAAAAAATAATAATTCAACTGAAGCACTGAGGGAATTACATAAACTTAGTAACTATCCTTTTCAATTATATTTTAAAATTGATCCATTTACATTTTTAGACTACCTAAAGTGGCCGATTTAGCATAAGAAAGTAATAAACTGACTTATTTAGATGTTTATTTTACACATATTATCTTTTATATTAATCTAATCCAGTTTTATTGACAGTTATATATAAAGTTGTATTGTCTCTTACCGTCCATAAAACCAATTTATTCCAAAGCTGCTTGAATTCATCATAATCTAATCTTCCACATCTATCAGGCTATAAATTCAATGTTAAGAAAGAAAATACATTTTATGGCAAATTGCACAGAAAATTACGAAGTCTTAGAGAATGTTTGAAAAAAACACAGTGGTTAGAACAAGTCCGTTGAATGAGAATATTTCTTAATAGAAACTTGTTTATAAATGTACAAAGTAAAGGATACATCCATCAAAGCAACCAGACTTCTGCAAGTATCTGCACTGAAGCCATCAAACTTGACATCTGAAGAAAACAAGCAATACACAAAAAGAATAAATATTTTAACTAATCAAATCTTATCAGAAAGTTTTCATTTCGTTATCCACCCTTGGATTATTGCTATTCTTTAATTAAATTCATTGAAATGCTATGAACATCTACATTTTCATATTTTCATAGACATTATCATA
>JAQIXG010001804.1:0-20082 GCA_034700105.1 Oconnorella tubifera | reverse complement strand
CCCCCCCTACTTATCTACCTATTTACAATATGGACAATAGATATATATTGATAAGTACAATGGCCGAATGGTTAGAGCACCGAACTCGGACGCAGCAGGTCCAGGTTTAATTCATGTGAGTGCTTACTTGCTGCACCCTCTAGTAAGATGCTTAAATTGACAGCTACGTCTGAGACATCTTTGATATAATATAGTAATCGAGACATAAACCTTAACTTAAAATTCTGATCAATGCCGCTCACTGTGATTGGCTTAGAGACTTTAACGCTAGCAGTATCAAAGTAGCAGATCTGTGCATTTATTGTGCGCAGTTTGTGTATTTTATTTTTTTATTGATTTGCAGAGAGTCAAATCGTAAGACAGCCAACATTGTGTCATTGAAGAATGGAGAGAGGAACTTTGGAGAGCCAGCCATCAATGCTGTGAGGAGGAAATGTTTTTATTTACGGAATATTTAGAATAAAAGTGACCCTAGAAATCACTTTATAAGTGATTTAGCTTAGGTATATAGGAGCACTTTGAAAGTGATTATGTGATGGAATCACTAGTATACTAGTATAGTGTTGCGTTGATTAGTCTATAGTAGATACTCATTGATTTTCTCACGATAAATATTTTCTCATTGATTTCTCATGTATAGCGAGAAATTGAATAAGATTTATATTGACTTATACTGATCTTATTTGTCTATAATTATAATATGTTGTTACGTTTTATAATGTGTTGTTATGTGTCGTAATGTGTTGTTATGTGTCGTAATGTGTTGTTATGTGTCGTAATGTGTTGTTATGTGTTGTAGTGTGTTACTTTTGATTAAACGTTTAAATAGAAATTACTTATAATTTTTTTTTTTTCTGTAACTGAAATTGTTATATTTTTCTTTTAACTGAATCTACACAGTTTTAGAGATTGTTTATCGTATATTTATTTGTTTTGTTTATTTTGTTTTTTGTGTTTTTTTCTATTTATTTTTTATTTGTTTTGTTTTAAATGCCACGATTCAAGCGGTTGTTTATCATTTGTTTTAAACGATACAGGCGCTGCGTTACCCTAAATCAGGCTATCGTTACTTGCTTGATGTGCTGGGGAAACATTTTGATAACGCTTTAGTGACGCGCTATAGACAACGGTTTCCCTTCTACGATGTTGAGAAAGATCCAGAAACAGGATCGGTGTTGTTTAAGGATGACGAGTAAGTTCTTGTTTGTATTCTTTAGTTGAATGACGACGATTGAATGCAAAGGAATGCAGTTGAATTGTTTAACCAATATTCTATTTAGGTAATTGCAGTTGAATGTTCATAAGAATAGGCTGCCGCCTAAAAGTTACTTTAGGCTGCAGCCTAAAAATTACTTTAGGCTGCAGCCTAAAAGTTACTTTGGGCTGCAGCCATTAGCGCTTAAATGCTGAAAAGTAATTTTTATTATAAACAAACTTTTACATCAACTAGAGTAGAAGCGCGTCTGGTCTAATGGTTAACACTCTGGGCTGTGCATCCAAAGGTTTTTTGAGGGTTTGCTTATGGTTAGGGTAAAGGTTATGATTAGAATTTGGCTTAGGGTTAAGGTTTAACTCTAAGCTTTAGGTTTAGGGTTAAATTTTACGCTTGAAAGTAAATAATTATTTATTAACTGCTAGTTAGTTTGTTTCGCATTATGATTTAAATTGAAAGAAATTGTTCTGTTTCTTCCCAGTGGTACCTTGTACAGTACAGAGGAGCTGGTTGCAATGATCTTACAGAAAGCCAAAGAGTATGCTGAGACTTTTGCCGGTTGGTTCTTAGTTCTAATACAGTCCAAAGTTTTATATTTTAAAGATCATAAAGTTTTATAAATTATATAACATAGGAATCACTTGTTTATTGCTAGGGTTACGGTTGGAGTTAGGGCTAAATTATGATCTGGTTAGGGTTAGATTTGGAGATAGTGTTAAGTTTAAGTTTGCATAGGGTTATTAAATGTATTTGTGGTTAATCTGTCAGGTTAATGTATTCGGGATCCTTTTATCAGGTTAATTTGATGTTGATTTGTCCGGGTACCAAATTCCTCAAAGTTCATCATTTATATTGTGTGACCCATTTTATACTCCTTCCCACTAGATATCTATTTGTGCTGATGTGACGTAGAGCTATAAACAATATCTCAATCTCAAATGATATTTTTTATATTTTTTGCTCTAATAGAGCAGCCAATAATGGAGGCAGTCATCACAGTGCCGGCTTATTTCAACCAAGCCGAGAGGAGAGCCATGAACCGTTCAGCCGAGTTAGCCGGACTTAAACTACTGCAACTTATCAACGATAACACTGCGGGTAGGTGGGGGAGGGGTTTAATAGTGGGCGGGATTTAAGTCTTAGTATTAGTTGTTATTTTGTGATTGTTTGATTTGATTTTTGATTTATTGAATTAAAGGTTAAAATGTTATTGAAAGTTGACCCCCCCTCCTCTTTCTTTCATTATTAACTCTTTTACTGGGAGAGAGATGTTTCCTATTATTAGAGTTTCCCAGTAGACGAATTTTCCAGTAGGAGAGTCTCCCATTAGGTGAATTTCTTAGTACGCAAAAGAGATAAAGTTTTGATAAAATAAAGTAGTTTTTTGTTTCTTTGTATCTGTGACAGTTGCACTGAACTACGGAGTGTTTAGAAGAAAGATATTTAACACAACTGCGCTTAACTATATGTTCTTTGATATGGGAGCAAGCAGCACTACAGCTACCATAGTCTGTTAGTTGATTCTTTTCTCATTTATGTCTCATTTATCTATAAAAGGTGCAGCAAGTTAAGTTTAACGTCTGGATTAGCGTGTTATGTGAACAATGTCTTAGATGTAGCTGTTAATGAAGGTATCATACTAAAGGGTGCAGTTTTGTATGGAATCAAACCTAGAACCCTAGAAGTTTTGACTTGTTGCTACTTTTAACATTAACATTAAAATTCTTCCCTAATTAAACAACTGAGAGGTATATATAAGCAAGTAGAATGTTTCTCAGACTTGCTGCATCCTTTAGCTTGTAACTTTATTTAACTTAATCTCTTATGATATCATTTACATTTGGACGTTAAACTACACTAGTTGTTTAGATTTTAAATATAACTTTTTATAGTTTAACATTTTTATGAATCTTCTATTCAATTGAAAAATAAAAAATATTAAAAATTGTAGATTTTATTTGTTATGTAGTTGTTGTTTGTTTTTATTTAGCATATCAACTTATGAAGGTAAAGTTGCCGGCTTCAGGGGTGGTCGATACCTTTCCCCAGTTGACCATTAAAGGAGTGGGGTGAGTCCCACACTATTTTATTATTTTTTTTTTTAATTATTTAATATTCAGTCAGCCTTTTTAGGATTTACTCTGAACGTAGTATTTACGAGTTTTGTGTGAAAGACTTTTTAAAATAATTATTCATTTATTGGATTTATAGATTTAATTATTAGATATGATCAAAGTTGATAAATATTTAATCACTCAGTCGGTCAATCACTCAGTCATTCACTTAGTCATTCACTCAGTTATTCACTCAGTCATTCAGTCAGTCATTCAGTCACCCATCCTATACTAGGCATATAGCTCACATTTAATATAAATTTGCCTGTGTTGCGTCAACAATTGATCAGCATTTGATCAACATTATCTAACATTTAATCAACATTTGACTAACCTTTAATCAACATTTGACCAACCTTTGACCAACCTCTGACGACAGATTTGACCGCACTCTTGGTGGTGCGGACTTCCAGCACAGACTAACGAATCATTTAGCGAAACTCTTCAACTCTGGCAAGAAGACAAAGAAGGATATATTTACAGACACGCGCGCTATGCAGAAACTTTACAAAGAGGCTGGGCGCGTTAAGCAAGTGCTCAGCGCTAATGTCGACCATTTCGCGCAGGTCATAAATAGATTCTAATTCTAGAAATGTTTACATTTATTTGCTATATTTTATGCACATTTTGATATTTTTAATATTTAAGTTAATTGTTTTAATAGCGCTAGATATTATGCATATTTGATATTTTATTTAAATTGCGGGTTTTTTTTGATGACCTCAGGTTGAGGGATTGTTGGATGAGGAAGATTTTCGCGCTAAAGTTACGAGGGAAGAGTTTGAAACGATGTGCACTGATCTGTTTCCTAGGATTAAAACTGTCGTCAAAACTGCACTCGATATGTCAGAGATGTCCATGGTACGTCTTTTATAAGTTAATTGGTCATTCAGTCAGTCAGTCAGTCAATGAATCATTGTGTCATTCAGTCAGTCACTAAGTCAGTTATTGAAAATCATTCTGTCAAGTTTTCATTCACTCAATCATTTAATTATTCATTCAGTCAACTCTCTCAGTAACATTCACTCAATAATTTAATTTATAAAATCAAAAGTTAAATTAATCTAACTACTCATTAAATAAACCCCCACCATCCTTACCCCCCCCCCACCGTACCACCCCCACTTTATCCTTCCACCCACTCATACTGCAAGATAACAGTAACATGTAAATAAATTGAAATTTATTAGAGTTTTTCGTTTGATTCAATTTTTTTACCGTCATTTGCTCTTTAGGATGAGATATCTGAGGTGATATTAATGGGGGGCGGAACCCGGGTGCCTAAAGTACAGCAGGTCCTTCAAGAGGCCATAGGCAGGTGGGTGGAATTAATTTTTTTGGTTTTGAAATGTCCGGATCTAAATATTCTGTAAATATTGTGAATGGATCGAAAAATGTAATGAAATTGGATTGACTGAAATGAATTTTCTTTATTAAATTGTTGATTGAAAAATAAACTCTTTTTATTTCTAAGAATCTGTAGTTATTTGCCTAGTTATCTAAAATCATACTCCCTGTATGTCTATCTATCTCTCCATTTGTCTTACTATTTGTCTGCCTCCCTGTCTTTCTATATTTCTGTTGCTAAATACAAATTTAAATATAAATCTTGTCATTATTAGTTAAATAAATGAAATGAATCTTATCATAATTCCTCTGCTACTAATGGCATTGCGGCCATTTTGTTTTATTCCTTCCCCTGTCATTGTTTTAGAGAAGAGTTAGGTAAGGGAATCAACTCAGACGAGGCAGCAGCTCTGGGGGCCGTCTACCAAGCTGCCCATTTGGGGAAAGGGTTCAAGGTTAAAAAATTTGGCATAAAGGAAGCCACTGTGTATCCTATTCAGGTTTTTAAAAAAAAATCTAAATTTTATTTGGTGAATTTGTCATTTATTTTTTTATGAAAATAATTTAATAATTTTATTGTTTTTTTTTTATGTATAAATGGACCATTGATTTAATGAGATTAATTAATGTTAAAATTAATTATTCTTGTTTGATGCTTAATTGATTGTTTCATTAATTCATTGAGTGTATAATTAGTTAATTGAGTAGCTAATTGATTGTTTCATTAATTAATGAAGTGCTTGATTAATTAATTGAATGCATAATTAATTTGAGTATAAAAATAATGAATGAGTGCATTCTGAATTGATTCGCTCATCACTTTGTTTCTGCACCCCTGTGCGTCACACCTCATTAAATACAACCGATTTGTGCTGATGTGACATTAATCAACACATTCTAGGTAGAGTTTGAGAGAGTCAAGTCCCCCGATGATTCGACTGACTCACCTAAACTGGTCAAACGCATGCTGTTTGGTCGCGGTCAATCGTATCCTCAGAAAAAAGTGATGACATTCAATAAACATGTCAAGGACTTTAGTTTTGAGGTCAACTATGCAGAGTTGACCTTTCTCAAGGACTCGGAACGTTTGTAAGTTTTACCCTAAAGATTTATTTTCTTGAATATCTCCCTGAAAAATTGTAGCATCTGCAGCCCAAAGTAACATTGGGCTGCAGCCTATTCTTACGGACATACAACGGTAACTATATGTATAAGATTAGAATTAGTCTGAATGTCTGTCCGAATGTATGTATGTCTGTCATATTGCGTGTATGTCTGTATAAATGTCTGTTTGTATGTCTGTATGAATATCTTGTCTGTATGGCTGTATGAATGTCTGTATGAATGTCTGTTTATGTGTGTATCTTTACAAATGTTTGTATGTCTTTCTGCCTGTACGTCTGTCTGTTTGTTTGTCTGTATGTCTGTCTGTCATTATTTCTAGAGAGTTAGGTAACGCTAGTTTACAGTCCGTGTCGCTCGCCGGCGTTGAGGACGCTTACAGTAAACATAACGATAGCGCTGAGTCAAAGGGAGTCAAGGCGCACTTTAGAATGGACGACAGTGGACTACTTTATCTAGATAAGGTTACGATCAGTCAATTTCTACTCGCAAAATGTTCAAAAACTCTATTGTCAAATGCAAAATATGATCGCTTTGAATGTAAACATTTAGTGTTTAGCATTTAATATTATCATGACAAATTGAGTCTGATACATTATCTCAAAAATCAGTTTGAATACTTTGTTCAATAACCATAAACTAAACCCAAACTGAAAGAACTAGGTGATTTGACTCGAAGCGTTTACTCGTCACTACGTGTCGGTGTGTCACTGAGTAGTCTATTTTTTGTGCCGATGTGACATTGCGCGTTGCGATTGATATATGGTTTGGAATAAAATTTAACCTTGAATCTAGTAGCTCCGGTTTAAAATTGTGAATTATAATCGCTTTGAAATATATTTACGTATTTCAATTATATTGAACAGTTTTATTTAAATATTCTGTCTTGATTTTCTAGGTCGAGTGTTTATTTGAAAAAACTGCAGAGACAGGGGGGGAGGAAGAGTCTACATTATCTAGTAAGAAATCATCCAATTAACAGATTAATTAATTAAGTTTATTTATTTAATTATTAATTGTTTTTATTCTAAATATTGGTGTTATATAATCTAATGTACCAATGATATAGTTGTGCCTCTCACATTTCAACCAGAAGTTAAGATGAATTTAGATTTTTTCTAAACATGCTTATCCCTGGAATAAGCTATAAATTGTTTTAGCCAAACTTTTTGTTGTTTCAGAAATAGGCAATACGATAAGTAATCTATTCGGCGGAGGGAAAACGGAAGAGGGGACGATTGAAGAACAGAAAGAAGAGCCAGCGGAGGTACTGTAGGCTGGGGGTATCTTTATTTTATTGTTTCAATCAGATTTCAGCATTTCTGTTTGGTTGTAAATCAATCTCAATGTTGTGACTGTAGTTTGTAATATTTACTTTTCTTTTCAAGTTCAGCTGAAATGAAAGTGATCGCTTACGAAGTGATTTTTGCGATCACTTACTAAGCGATCACTCGAGATAATCGTTTCTCTAAATTTCAGAAAGTTAATTTTTGAGTTTTGTTTCTGATTTTTCATCTCATTGATTTCTCAGGAATTTTTCTCTCTCTTTCTTTTTTCAAGACTCGCTAAAGCTTCTGGATGTTTTTACATTTCTGTTGATTTTTTTGACATCAGATGATCATTGTTGGAATTTTATTGTAAAATATCTTGTTTATGCATAAGTCATAATTATTAGCTTTTTTAAAAATGTTTAACACATTTAAAATCCATTTAACATATTTTAAAATATTTTACACATTTAGACGTTTATTTAACTCGCTTAAGAATCATTGGAGACTGCGGCCTTTTTAACTTGGCAGATTTTTTGTTCTCAATGGGATTGATTAATAACAATAATAACAATGAATATAATGACAATTGCTAAATGGTTATTATCGTTGTTGTTGCACAGTTGCTACATAGTTGTTGCATAATATAACGCATAATATATGTCGTATAATTTTGTATTATTTCTGCACGATATAACATTGTTATTGCACAATGATACATGATCATTGCATAGTATTATGTAACTATACGCAATCTTATGTAATTATTGTGCAATGTTGCATGTTTGTTTTGCAATATTTCATAATTGTTTCTCAATTTTACACCGTGTTTTATTATTTTACAATATTGCAATAATTTGTTGCGTGGTATTATGTCGTTGTTGCATAACTTTTGCGCAATATTGCGCAATATCATGCGGAAATTTCTTCTTGTCCAAATTCCCTGAGTGAAATTTTCCCCAAACTTTTCCCCTCTTTGCTTACTTTCCTCAAATGTAGGAAGGTAAAGGTAGGACTGAGGAAGGTGGCAAGGAAGGTGCCCCTGATGGCAACGAGCCACCTGGCAAGGAGGAGAAGGAGAAGGGGGCAGAAGAGCCGAGTGAACCAGAGGGAGGCCAGGTCTGTTGGGAGCTTACCCGCTCAATAAATTGGCTGAAATTTTTACTTTAGAACAATTTTTTTTATTTTTTTAATGATAGGTCAACCTGAGAATCTAATCCTAAATACATTTGAATATTTAACCCCCGTATATTAGTTTTAATTGTGTTTCAATTTATAACTCTAATAGGGGGGGGCCTGTTGCGCTGATTTGGTGAAGGGTTGGGGGTCGGGTGAAGCTACTTATAACTTGTGATGTTCTAATTGATTATTTTGGTGTTGTGTGCATGCTTTATTAAAGTTGCAGATTTTCCTTTTGATCGTTTTGTTTGGTTTTGTTTCTAACCTAATCCTAACCCTAATCTCTGATATTTTTATCTCCTAATATGTTATTTAATTATATAATATAAAATAATACAATAATATAATATAATATATTTTAATTATTATTATTATTATTATACGCCTGATTTTGTACTAGTTTTTATAAACGGATTATTAGCGTTGTATGCACTTTTTTGTTTTATATTTTGTCTTGATTTCATTGGGAATAAAAATGAGTTGAAATTTTGTACGCGCTTGCTCCCCCCTCCCCTGTTCCCCCCTCTCCCTCCCTCTGCTGTGTTAAGAGCCAAGCATTCACTCATCACTCAGTTTATACACACGCATTTAATAACATTCTATTATTGCATTTTGTGCTTATGTGACATTAATTAATATCATCATTATTATTTTTATTTTGCATTATATCATTTGTTTTATGATGTCTTTTACCATGTACCCTTCTTACGAGTCAACGTTTATTTATTCTTATCTAATCTTCATTACTGATGTACCCTTCTTCCAAGCCTACAGTTGGTTTTGTTGTCTTCCGTGCTGATGTGACTTTTATTTTTAATTCAGGACGAAGAAGGAGCAAAGGAAGGAGAAGCTAAGGAAGAGGCCACGGGGGAAACTAAACAAGATCAGGTAATAAGAATATTTTGCCTTCAAAAATTAGTGACTTTATTTTGATAAGGACCAAGCGTTCACTCATCGCTTGGTTTCTGAAAGCGTAGTTCATGATTTGTCACTAATTATCCTTTTGTGCTGATGTGACATTAATGAAATTTTACAACGTGGTATGTTCAACTTTATTGTTATATCGTATTTATAATGTAATCATTACATTGACTTAAAATAAATATTTTTAATTTTTGAGTTTCTCGTTTTTTTTTTTACAGGAAGAAGAAAAAGCAGAGAAAACGGAAGAGAAAAAGAAAGATAACGACAAGGAGAAAGAGAGTGACAAGGAGAGTGACAAGAAGAAGGAACAGGACAAAAAGGAGGATGCAAAGAAGGAGGGAGAGAAAGAGGAGGAGAAAAAAGAGAAAAAACCAAAAGTTTTGACAATAAAAGCCGATATACAGACTGATATTAAAGTTAAAGATCTACAGATCCCAAGCGATACTAAATTCAAAGACTCGAAGAAACTGTAAGATTTCTTTATGTTTTAAGTCTTATGTGTTGAGATAGGTGCAATTGTGTTATTTAAAATAGTGATTAATAATGTTAAATTATAATTTTTTGGTTCTGTTAATTTCTTATTCATTTCCTATTCATTTCCCACTAATATCCTCTCAGTTTCCTATAAATTTCCTATCAATTTTCTACTAATTTCCTATCAATTTCCTATCAATAGTTTTCTATCAATTTCCTATTAATTTACTATCAATTTCCTATCAATTTCCTCTTAATTTCCTCTCTTCAATCCTGCCTAGTATCAATGACCTGCGTAAGAAAGATGAGGAGAAAGATCTTCTGGAGAAAGCAAAGAATGAAATAGAAGCGTTTGTCTTTGACTTTCAAGATAAGCTAGAACAAAAAGACTACAAGTTATGTTCCACTGAAGACGAACGAATCAGCATCGTCGAAAAACTGAGCACCGCTTCCGATTGGTTGAACGAACAGGACGACGCGACGCCTAGAAAGGTGCTTTTACGGTTTTTTTTACTGAAACTATATTTTGAATTATTATTCTATTATTCTATTATTCTATTATTATATTATTACACTTTTTTATTTATTAATTATTATACTTTTTATTCTTTTTTGCTTTTTGTATATTTTGCATCTTTTGATTAGTTATGTATTTATCTGTTCTTGTTTTTAGTCTTAGTTTTGTTTCTGATTTAATTTATGTTTTTGGAACTTTTATTATAGGCTATTCATATATGACGACAGAGTATGAAATATAAAAATACACCGATGTATTTTAATAACGTAATAAAGTTAAGCGTTAACTCATCACTTACAATGTTGATTCTTTCTTATGATGTATTGCATTATTTATTTATTATTATCACTTTTTGTGCTGATGTGACGTTAAACAGCAAACTCTATATCATAAAATATCCTGCTATTATTTCTGTTCTTATTTCTTATTTTTGTTCTTCTTTCCCTCGTAGGAGTATGAAGCTAAACTGAAGGACCTAAAGACTATTACCAAGGACCTTGTGGGTCGGGTCAAAGAATTGAAGGAGAGGCCCGGGGCCTTAGAGGCCCTCAATGGCCTCGTCAATCACACGGAATATTTTTTAATAGGAATGAAAAACTACACGGGGCCCTCAGACGAGCAGCCCTTCAGTCAGGTGGACTATGACACCCTGGAAAAACTCATCAAAGAAACAAAGGTTTGTGTGATGCGTCTAATTTGTGCTGATGTGACGTTAATAAACAAAGTTGTGTATATTTTTTTAATTTACTATTTTACTTTATATATTTTGTTTCTTTAATATTTTTATTTCAAAATGATATATTTAATACAACCATGTTAATGAGATATATTAATATATATTTTATTTATATACTTTTATTACTTTGCTTTTTATTTATTTACTTTTATCAATACAAGGATTGGAACAAGACTGTACAAGCTGATCAAGCCAAAACGCCTTTAACTGAAAAACCTAAATTTACCGTCGAAGACATCGCGATGAAGTTGACAGCATTGGACCGAGAGGTGAAGTACATGATTGGGAAAGCTAAGAACTTTAGACCTAAACCCAAACCTAAGGAAACCACAAATAAGACCGCATCGGCTGCAAATGAAACTAAACCGGAAAAAGGTAGGGGGAGGGGGATATTTAAAAAAAAATTGTTTGTTTTTATGAAGGCAATTAAATAGTATATTTCAGTTGTCGTGATAGGTATAGTATGTTTAAAAAAATGTAAAATTTAATAATGAAGGAAATGAAGCTGTAAAGTTTAAAGTTTGTCGGTAAATTGAGTTAGCCGATAACAAGATGAAGTTAGACAGTAAAATTTGAAGGTAGACAGTCTAGTAAAAGTTAGCCAGTCAAATTATAAAGTTAGCCAGTCAAATTATAAAGTTAGCTAATCAAATTAACTTTACAACAAGTTGAACGAAGTTTTTGTTCAACTTTTAACCAGATCCTAGAGTTGAGGAGATTTTAAGGAAACTGAAAGCTGAGACAGACAAACTAGACAGAGACATCTTGGTAGAAACACTAGACCCTAAAGACTTTGAGAGTAAAGTGGAGGAGGATTCGATCACTGATGATGATGATATTACTGATACACAAGGTAATTGGATTTAATGATTAGTTTTTATGATTATATTGATGATTTGATGATTTGTTGTCATTATTTCATGATTTATATTGATGGTTGCATTAATGATTTAATTGATGATTTGTGTTGATGATTTTATTGTATTGTATTAATGATATTGTATTGTATTAAATTGATGTTTTAAGATTTCTATTAATGATTTGTATTGATGATTTGATCATTTCAGGATTTTTTTAACCCAATTAATTTTTAAAATAAACACAATTTTTTTTTCCAGAATCTCCGCCCCCCACCTTGGGGGAAGACAACGATGGGGACCACAACGGGGCCCGAGATAAAAATAGTGACACGGAAAAACCCCCGAATGATGAATTATAATGACATCATTGTGTTTACAGGACAGAAATAGAAAATTTGAATTCATTGCCAGTTTGTTTGCTATGGATAAACTATCAACGTTGCTGGTTATTTCTGGCAACGTTGCTCGTTTGAAACCAGCAACGTTGCTGGTTTATTGCGTTGCTGGTTGTCATACGCTGAGATATTGATGTCGAAAAATGTCGTTTAACGTCATGATAGATATTTACATTCGAGAAATTTTAGGTTAAATTTTTAAAGGGGGACTTTAGTTTGAAAACGCGGACATAAACTGTGTCAAGAGTTTGGAATTCAAATGATAACTTTATGAAAAGTTTGTTTTATGGTAAAACGTAATGTTTATAATAGTTTATAACACTTTTTGTTTGTTTAAAAAATGATTTAAGAAAACTGAAAATATTTCTTGTATTTTCTTGATATAGACGTTGTAGATATAAGAGTGACTGTGGAGTATTTTTGTAGCATTTGAATAGTTGAATAGAAGATTGAATGATTGAATGAAGTATCGATAAGTTTAACTGAACCGAATGATTGATATATTTTAAAAGTTAATTAAATAAATTGTGATATTGAAAGTTATGAATGCGCTGTTAAATAGTTAAATCAGTGAAGATATGCCAAATGATTATATAAGTAATAAATTTATTAAATTAAATAATTGAATAGTTGAATAAACCAGTCAGTAGTTTGTAATAATAATGAATACTTTTATTTTTGTCAATCTCTATCAATTTGTAACAAATACTTGTGTATTTTTTTCTATATACCTTGGGTATGTATTTTTATTCTCAATTTAACGTGGGGTTGAAATTTGAGGGGGGGGGGTAAAATCTAAAATGCAATACTAGGGAGAATTTCCCTTTATACGCTGTAATTTTTAATGAAAATAAATTGAGAAGTTTCCATTAAGAGCAAACAGCAAAACTGAAATTTGATGTTTATATGATCTGTCTAAATTATAATGTGTGCCCCGACAAATCGGCCCCAACTATTATTTCTTAAAGTTGGGGTTAGGATTCGTGTTAGGGTTGGGATTGACATTAGTGTTAGTGCTATGGTTTAGTTTAGGGTTAGTTAGGGTTATTAAATGAATTGTTCTGTTGGGTGTATGTATTTGAGGTCATTTTGTCCGGGTTAAGTTTTCTGGGCCGTTTTGACTGGTTAATGTATTCGGAGCTTTGTTGTCGGGTTACCATTATAATGTTGTGTATATTTTAAATTATCTAAATTAAATCTATTTCAACAATTTCTCTCATTTCACTTTATTCTTTTCATTCTCCGCCACCTGGTGTCATTTGTTGAAACATTCTCTTTATTATATTTGAACTTATTCTTCTTATGTATAGTATCATTAAAGTTATTTTATATTAATATTGTGTATTATTCATACATATATATGAATATATGCTGGTTATAATTGAAGATTTAGTGTGTAAAAGACTAGATTATATAATATATAGATAAAAATGCTTCGACAAGTATTTTAGTAAATAACGTATTTTCCTTTTTTATAAATATAATAAGTGCAGGAATTACATTAACACACTAATTAATTATATTAACTAGCTAATCAATTATATTAATACGGTTATAATTTATATCACTAATTAACGGGCTGTATATTAATGTATAGAGTTATTGTAAATTTAAATATTAATTTAGTTCAATGTGTTGCATTGTACTTGATAAATATTCTTGCAATTCCTAGGAATAATATCTGTTTTTTACGCGCCTGCCCCCCCCCACCACCCCCCTCTCCCCCCCCTACGTCATTCCCAATTGAAAATATTTACTGCGCTGTGTTAAGCGTTCACTCTTCTTGGTTACGCACGCTATATGTTACTAGATAACTATTTGTGCTGATGTGACGTTTAATAACAACTGAACATAGAGTTTCTTGGAAAAGTATCAAAATATTATTTTTTACTTTTTTAGTGGGGTTATGGTTTCCCCCTAAGTGAATGAAATTATATTTTCATTGTTTTGCAATGTTTTAAAATGTCGTTATAAATTTGGTCAAAAATTAATGATCTCTGATGAAATTAAGTTTTTCTTTTGAAATTAAGGGGCCCCCTCATCAATGAAATGTTTGTGTCGCGGGTAAAAATGAGTAAATCGTAGCTGTATTGGGGAAAATGTAAGCTTTAAATCTCTGTACAAAATAAAGCAAAAAGTAGGCAGAAATGGCTTATGTAAATAAGCCGGTTGCAGCCCTTGTACATGCTTTGCAGCCCACTCAGTTAAGCAAGCAAAGTGTAATCTAGTTGATTGCCTAATTCGGGAGATCAAGAACAAGAAATTGTTTCCGCATTTGGGTTTGATTAATATGAACGACTGGGACAAGAGTTGAATTAAGAATAGATCAAAGTGTTTCCTTTATTGCTTCTGCCCCGCGACTTAAGAGAGTCTACGGAGAGGTATCTTATTAGCAAACTACGCCCCATTATCTTTAGGCTACTGGGCTTAATTAGCTTATAGGCTACCGGGCTCAATTAGCTTGTAGGCTACTGGGCTCATTAGCTTATAGGCTACTGGGCTCAATTAGCTTATAGGCTACTGGGCTCATTAGCTTATAGGCTACTGGGCTCAATTAGCTTATAGGCTACTGGGCTCATTAGCTTATAGGCTACTGGGGTCAATTAGCTTATAGGCTACTGGTCTCCATTATCTCATAGGTTACTTGGCTCCATTAGCTAATAAACCACTGGAGCAATTAGCTAATAGGCTACTGGGCCATATTAGCTAATAGGCTACTGGACAATATTAGCTAATAGGCTACTGGGCCATATTAGCTAATAGGCTACTGGACCATATTAGCTAATAGGCTACTGGGCCATATTTGCTAATAGGCTACTGGACCATATTAGCTAATAGGCTACTGGGCCATATTAGCTAATAGGCTACAGGGCTCCATTTGCTAACAGGCTACTGGACCAATTAGCTAATAGGTTACTGGACCAATTAGCTAAGGGGCTACTGAAATCAATTAGCTAATTAATAGGATACTGGGTCCATTAGCTAGTAGTAGGCTGCTGGGTCCCATGAGATGATAGGCTACTAGGCCCCATTAACTAATAGGCTACATGACCCCATTAACTAATCTAATCTAACTAGACTACTGGGTCCGATTAGCTAGTACGATACTGGGCCCCATTAGCTAATAGACTACTGGGCCCCATTTGCTAGAAGGCTACTGGGCAACATCATCTAAATGGCTATTGGAAAGTTATAATTCCGTTCGATTAACATTTGAGTTGAGTTAATTATTGCAAGAAAGGGGCGGGGCTTGCTTATTAAACTTGTCCGCAGATGTTTGTCTTCTCTGCATCTTGTTTACAAGATGATCTGATAGCAGTGATCGTCCATTACTTTATTTTTACGTTTTACTTTAATTATCGCATTTAACAGAATTGGATTTATCAGTTTTATAATTAGGTGAGAGGATTCAATTAAGAAACAGGGGCGAGGGTCTGGAATATTTATTTTTTAGATTCAAAATTTTGGACTCTTGGGGGGGGAGGAGTCATTAAAAAAATTGAGAGTGGGGGTAACTAGACGTTGTATAAAACATTTTTCATTTTTTGTCATTTTTCGGCAGTACTATTAATTTTTGTAATTTTCTGCCGACAGCGCTTTTCTCCCGAGTCCGTCTTCCATCAACTGTTTGACTCAAAGTCCTGCTGACGTCTCGTCAGCAGGTCTCGTCCACTCGTCCTGGAGGGGGGTCCTGGTTGGCCACTGGGCCTTGGGTGTCTAGTTCCCCTGATTCTGTAAAAAAAATATTTATAATATAATTGGTACCCCAAAATAGGCCACGAATACACTAACCCTACAGATCGGTCCGTTCATTTATTTAAAGAACCCTGACCGCTTTTAAACTCCGGGGCCGTTTTGATAGGACACAAAATAATGTACATCACAAATACAGGGGCCTTTAATGGCTTTAATTAAAATTTCATAACCAAGAAAATGCATTAGTGAAAGTACATTCGGCTTATAGATTAAAAATATTTATGAAATTGTCATCCTGTCGATTCTTTACATGAATGTTATTTTTATTATAATTGTTACTAAATATTATATATACTGTATATTAATTAAACAAAAATATAGACAAAAATATCCTTCCCTCTATAAATATAACCCTGCTTTGCCCGACGCGCTACTGTGTGTCGTGTTGCTTAGTATTTAAAATCACTCATCGTTTATTTCTGACATAAATCCAGCTTACAAAAACTGATCCCCCCCCCTCCCCGAAACCTTTCACTGAAGAGTTTGACTGAAAACACAGCTTATAGATGAACCCTCCCCCCCCCTCCAGCATTCCCCCTCACTTCCCATCCCCCCCACCTCCTGGAGAGGTAAATTGTTTTTGTTGGTATATAGAAATGATAAAATATGAGGATTAAAATAATTTTAAAAATACTAATAAATTACTAATAATGAAGAAAAAGGGCCATCAACAAAAACTTCATCTCCCTTGAACAAAACTGAAACGACGGGGGGGGGGGAGATCGTTTCAGAGGGGACAAACGATCTGGTTTTCTCTGACAAACTGATCTTTTATTAATTATTTATTAAACTGTTTTTTCACTTGAAAAAAATTGTTATAAAAGAAGTTCAGTTTAACGAAAACAAAAAGAAAGTAGTTATTATCGGGTTCAGTTATTCTTGGCCGTCTTATCGAGGTACCATTATAATGTAGGAAATATATTTTAGAAAAAGAAAAACAAATTTTTGTGATTCATTTAATTGACACTCTCTAAATCAATGAAACACCGTCGATGACATATTTATCGGTCATATATGTGCCACATTCTGGCACTTATTCACTGTCATACCTGGCGTGCCATATCGCGTTTATGACAGTCTCAAGTGGCATAAAGTATGCGTCTCAATTTGGCGAATAAATTGAAGCATACGTCAACGTCGGGGCGTGAAAAAATTAACGTTAAGCTTTTCTGTGAAGTTAACCTTGGTTAGTTTCGTTAGAAGAGTTAACTAAATCGTCACTTTTAAGTGTTTATAGGTTAAAATTTGGGTAAATTTGTGATAAAATACAGGGGGGGGGGATAAAGTATACGCGATAGATTATAATTTAATAGAATATTATTTAATTTTTTAATTTATAAATTGTATTAACTTTTTTCCGGGATATTATTAGGGGGGTTGTGCAATGTTCACGCGAGCCATTGCTCTTTTGCCAAATATTTAATAATCTAGCAGAATAAAATATTTTTTGTGCTTTAAATATTAGTTTTACCATCGAGTATTCCATCTGTGCCGTAGGCAAAGAGGGGGTTGTGGGCCTATAACCCCCCCCCCACTGGAGATAAAAAATATATTCTTTTGTAATGTTCAAAGTGTGAGTTTAGCGTCTAAAATTCCCCCGTGCGAATAATTGCTGATTTTTTTGCGTTGAGTTGATATAGGTGTAGTTAAAACGCATATAATTGAAGAAAAATGAAGACGAAAAAGCGAGACTGTTAGTGATAGTCTTAAAAAGGTCATAACCTAAACTTTTGGTGGACACCACCCACCCCCACCCTTGATCAATTCCTAATACAGTGGCTTACGTCACTGATTTCGATCCACGGACGACCTTTGTTGCGTTTCAGCTCAGCACGACTAAACAGTAAATAGGGTTTAATTTTTTAAAGACCCCTGTGATAAAACTAGAGATGAGAAAAATCGTGCGTTTCATCATGATACGGCTTGTACGGATTTAACTGTCTAACCCAATTTATTTATAAAGGTGCCACACGGTCGTTTTAATCCGGGCGAAACCAGTAGCGTTAAAAAGTGTGTTTATAACATTATTATATTATGAATTTAAATTTATAATTAAATAAATGTAATCTCTATTCAAAAATTAATTTATTATGAGGCTATTTTATATTTTGTAAGCTGTTTATGAAGTGATATTGTATAATAGTTTGAATATACTTTTTCATACATTTCGCTCATTTATCGTTATTAGATATGATTGTATTATAAGATTTATGACGGGATATGTTATTCTGGGCTGCAGCCTAAGGTTACTTTGGGCTACAGTCATTAGCGCTTAAAACGATGAAAAGTAATTTTCATTCGCTTCAATCTGTTATTATAAGTTGCGGGTTCGATTTTCGCTTTTTGCTGCTCTGTGAAATAAAAGGATACCTAATTATCTGTGTGACTGCGACAATGTATGATCTACCAACTGACGATTCAGTTCAATTAGACGCATTGGCAAGCATAATTGTGACGAAAGCTTATAAGTAGGTTGTATAAATGCAAATGGGCTGAGAGCAACCATATTGAATGTCAGCCGATAAGGGGGGGAGGGTAACCGGGGGAGGTGTGGGAAGGGGAGTAGAATTCATGGGGGAGGGGTGTCTAGGAAAAAGAACTTATGGATTCTTGGAATAACGGAAGGATGGAAAAATGGATTGAAAATAGAGAGAGAATGAATGGACAGACGGACGGACGGACGGACGGACGGACGGACAAACGGACGGACCGACGAACGGACGAACGAACGGATGGATGCAATAGCATGAAAGAAGAGAGAAAAATATAATATCTAGATAACAAACTCGTACATTCATATTGAAAATGCTATGTGTTTTATCTAGCATTGTTTTCTTATAAAATTAAATAAAATCTAGAAGCACGTAATGTAGAAAATAAATAAAGCAAAGAATAATTTGAGAAAAATGTCTTAATATCACCTGCTATATCTTAATGCAATTTTCTGTGCGTATTTTCTTTTGTATTTCAATGTTGTCAAATAGTTTGCTGAATTTAATATTTATCGAGTAAGAACATAATATCCTTATGATAATTAATAAAATATTTAAACCAATTACTGATCATTTTGTACCAAACTTTTCGTTTGGTACAAAATGAGACGTTTCTATACGCCCAGAAATGATGATGAATGATCCTTATGTAGCATTCCACCGGGGAAGTTACATTCAACTTTGAAAAGTCTCAAACATCCGTCGAGAGTTCACGACGTCAACATCATTTTCTATTGGTTCTCATGTAAAGCGACATGTAGGACTCCGGACAAAATATCCCCAGTTCAAAGTATCCCTAGGATAAAATACCGACGGACCAAATGACGCAGGACTTATATGTCACTGGATAAACTGCCACAAGACGACCTATAGCCTAACCAGAGCAATTACCACTTGGACAAATGCTGCAGGACAATATTCCACTTAGACTTTCATCCAAATCTTGAAGAAACTATAATTTTTTAAATAATGTAAATAAATATTTCAAAATATGTGGTTTATTGAATGGTGATATTTTATCTCGTGACATTTTGTCCGGGGTCCTATAAGAGAACGCGATTAGGGTTGATCGTCACTAACTAAAAGGGATCAAGTCACTCGCGAGGATTCGAATCCTAGTCCACTCTAAATTGGGTCGATCTGAGAGAAGGGTCGAAGATAAATGATTGAGAGAGAGGGTGTGTGCAATGTACATGGGGGAGGGTGCATGGGAGGGGAGGGTGCATGGGGAAAACAAATGGGGGGGGGGTCTGATTGTATAAAAAAGGGATACAAAATATTTTGGATAATGTTCATAATTAGATATAAGTTTTTTAAGTTAATTATTTAAATAATTTGCACTGTTAAATAAATTTATTGTAAAGTTTTATTGTTGAAATTTCTTTTATCGATCTAATTGATTAACAGATCTTATTTATTAACATCAGATTTTACTGTATTACTTATAATTTCGATTTAATACCTTTTTAAAAATTGTGCACGCCTCTGGATATATTAATTGTACTGATGTGACACTATACCAAACAAATGTACATAAATCGATAGTAATTTTTCAGATACTTGATTCCGTTTGTTTGTATGCCTGTTTGTCCGTCTGTGTACACCTACCTATATCCTTAATTCGATCTGTTGATTCATCTGTCTGCATTATTTAGAAAGCCGGGATAAAATCCCACCCTTCCCCC
>JAQIXG010001803.1:0-20085 GCA_034700105.1 Oconnorella tubifera | reverse complement strand
CTTACGTGCAGAGATCTGCCTCTGCAGCTGGGTCAGTAGCGTCTTTATCAGAGTCCAAAAAACTATCTAAATACTCTACGCTTGTTTCTTTACATGAGTTTGTCCCAGTTGTCATAGAGACGCTAGGAACTTGGGGCAGCATGGGACTAGTTCTGGTGAATGAGTTGGGAAGGCGGATCGCAGTTGTGAAGGGAGATCCTCGTCCACTCGTTCTTACAACAGCGACTGGCTATAGCGGTGCAGCGGGTTAATGCGGCAGCAGCACTAGGAACTTTTGCCGCAGGCACAGACTTTTGAACATTTGATTGCTTCTGTTTTTGTATGTTAGTTGCTATTGACTGTTTCAAAGATTTTATGTACGGTATTAATTTTGAGATTGTATTAGATTATAGCATATTAAACAACAATTTAATCAACTAATATCTAAATTGATTGTATTTTCAGTATCAAATGAGCCTGATGTAACATTATTGTAATATTTAGTTTATCATTGTATATTACTCATAATGTTATTAGTTAAGTTTGTTTATAGTTCATAAATATGATCCATTATCTAATTTTAATCTAATCATATTAATGTATATTGCAGTAACTACAATTTAAATAAAATTATTATATTATTAAATATTTGAGATATCCAATATTAATTATATGAAAAAAATCATAGTACGTTTTAGTTAGATTCTATATCAATGTTTCCTAATTCGACTACGCAGATATACAAGCATGGAAGATTCAAGTTTTATTTGTTAACATTATTCCGAATATTCAAGATTTTAAATTTTTCCACCTCATAACCAATCACAATGCACTGGCAGTCAACAACTTCATTTGTATGCTGCACGCCTTCCACATCTGACGGCCAATTTCTAGTACTTCCCAAATCGTTCCAGATCCACGTGCTAGTAGGTGATTTAGGAGTGCGGTTAGACTGATCAAATGCTCTCACTGGCTTGTTTCTTGATTGTAACTGATGTTCGTATGGTTGTGATCTCTTATAGAACCAGTAAAGTTCTGCGTAGTCATGAATAACTGTGTCCTTTTGCTTACTCATCGCTTCCGTGGACACTTCCTCAGCTCTGTTTTGTACATTATCTTCTGTTCTAGATAGTGTGCAAAGCGATTCATTGACAAAAGTCTCAGCATTATTTGCCTGATACTCACAGTAGTCATTTACGTGTTTATCTTCCTCAGTTAGGCAATATAAATTACTAACATATTTTTCAATGTCATGACTTGAATTAGATTCATCAGATCCTGTAAAGATACCAATGGGATCTACCGACGAGCCGTAATCTTCATCACTAGGCGTACTTCCCTGGAAATTTATTGTATTCGCAGTCATATCAGTATACTTAATACCAGGAGTTGAACCCGCTCTTGCTTCATTACTTTCTGTCCTCCTATCTTCTTTATTGCCCGATTCAATTTCAAATGGATATAATGTTTTAAGCAGTTTGTCTCGTCCAAAATTCAATAGAGACTTTAGTGTGCTTTCACTGCCGTCTATAGAGCTTGCCTGTTCTGCAAGGACAGTCCTATCATCAAGGCCAGCAGAGATCAATTTGTCATTAGATTGACTCCAATAAACAGGCGATCCAGTGGGAGAGCTTGATGCGCTATCAGCTACTGCAGGCTTCAATCCCGCGACGCCCTCCGATGTCATTAATTCCGTCTCGCTACTACTGTGATCTATACATCCCGTGATCGAGTCGGGCTCATCGATGATCCGGAAAACCATTGCGTTGTGATTTCTAGTCGGTAATGCAGTCTCGTATTTTGAGTTTGTACGCGAATTGTCTGCAATTATTGCCAAGGGAAAGACTGACTGATATAATTTATCGATTTCAACGTCTTTCTTAATCTCGTCAGTCATTTGTTGTTTGTGTTTCGTATCCTTATAGTCCAATACAAAGGGCATTGTACATTGATTGTGTGTGTTTAGATCGATATCATAGAAAATGTCATTATTTCCATTGAAGTGTTTCTCGACATTATCCGTTATAAAATCTTTACTACTCCGTTCAATGAAAAAGGTTTTCTCACAAGAATCATCCATTACTTCACTGAATATATCATCTTCAAAAATAATCAAGTCATCCAATGAAGGAATGGTAATTTCATGATCTAATCTTTCAACTGGTATGTGTGCATTGTAGTTAGCTTGCGCATTTGTTTTGTTGAATGCGCAATTATCTCTAATGGATAAAATTTGTCCATCTTTGTCATCATCAGAGACAACTAAGCTTAGTCTGAAATCAACTTCCATATGCGTATTTTCAGAAATGCTTTCATTTAACACTGCATCATATTCTTCCAATATCGTTTTCTTGCAATATTCTGAGTTTTGTTTCTGATCATCCGTAAGTTCAATATGATCCACCGCCCATATTTCTGGAAACTGTTCAGAGGGTAATATTTCACTGAGATCTGAATCAAAAAGATCTCGATGTCTGCTAGGATATAAAACGTCTGTCTGAAGATCTATATTAACATTCTGATTAAATGGTGAACAATTTGAATTAGTATTACTTTCATCAGCTTTTTCTTTACTATCATTTTCTTTAAATACAATTTGATCACTGTCAACATCGTTCAAGTGTTTACCATTACACTGAGAGTCATCATTCAAACTAACTCTTAAGTCTTCTGTAAGTAAAGTCTCTGAATCAGGAATATTATTAATTTCATCTGAAAACGATGGACGACTGTTTATTGAGCTAGAAATATTGAAATCTTGTGATCTGGGGATTTCATCTAATTCATTTTCGACATGTATAGGCTTGTCAGCTGAAATTGTATCTATATACTGAGTATTTTGACCGGATTGTGAAAGTATGAGATTATCTTTTGAGTTGTTATCTTTTAATAAATCTAAGATCTGTTTGTTATCTACAGTATTTTCTTCAAAATCTTGTGCGTATTTCAAATTTTCTTGCTGATGGATATTCAAGAAACATCCACCTAATGGCTCTTTATCGCAAGCATTGTCATTCTCACTCGATGATAACCTGATAACTTCACAAAGATCTGTTGTAAAGTGATCGACTATATTACTACCCGGTATTTCCTTAAATGCCAAAATGTCTTTATTGCAATTTACATTTGTGCCCGTTCGCCTTTCAACATTAAAATCTTCACAGTTATAATGTGGTTTGTATTCTATGTCATCTGACTTATGATCAACAGCAGAAAACTTTACCTTATCTTTCATTTCATTGTAAATATCTGTTAATTCTTCAACTATATCTTCTCTCATTTCATTACTAGTGTCATCATCAGCGTCAAGTGATAAATAAAGCATATCACAGATGTTTTGACTATGTTTATTAACTCCATCTGAGTACTTTCCTTCACCCATAATATTACCAATATGAATATCTGCATCGCTCTGTATTATGCTTTTGTTATTAATTTTTCGATTACCAATGAGGTTGACGGTAGCTTCTGTATCATCTCCTGGATCGCTATAGTAATCAGTGCTCGCCTGTCTCTCTTCAATATTCTGATCACTGTTAGCGCTGTCATATTCGTCGTCTTTACATTCTACGGTTAATACAAACTCCTTATTTGAATATTCGCATTCAAAGTATTCTGCTTTACTTGAGTTATCAGAGTCACTGTACAGTTCCGCACTAATTCGTTGTAGTAAAAATTGTTGAGAGTTTTCAGTCAATTTTAATTCGCTACCATTTTTAAATGGTACGCTATCTGTGTTTAAGTTTTCATCATTTACTCTTATCAATGCGTCATCACTGCAATTCACTGTCAACTCGTCATACTTTTTAACCAGATCCTCATTAGTATCTGTGTCTTTAGTATCATTCCTTTGTGCTTCTTTGATCTTTTTGTCGTCATTTATTATTGATGAATTGTAAAAGTTATCACAGTGACATATTTCTGGAGCAATGGTTAAATCTGAAGTGTTTATGATATTATTCAAAGAAGCAGGCTTCATAGTCATGACCGTATCGTCTGTGGTAGTAACACAAGTAAAAGCCCATTCTCTACTTAATGCCCTTCTACTGAATCCTTCCATGTTGTTTCTTGGAACATGAATATGTTCAATTTCATCTAAGCTTCCTGATTCACGAATCCATTGAGAGTTACCATTTCCATATTTATTCATCACAATTCGATTTGTGTTCAGCACGTTTTCACTTCTGGCTGCTCTGATAATTCTATATTCATTAATTCTATGACCTAGCAGGTTTGACCCTATATCAGTAGCACCTTTCATAGATTCTATTCTTCTCACTGGTTTTCCTGCGACAGTTCTTTCACGATTTGCTATTCGCTGTCTAATGGCAGTTGACGAATTTCTGCGAATATCAGCATTTTTGTCTCGTCGAAATAAACCGCCTCGATCTGCGTTAAAAGTATTCGATATATCACTATCTCGATTGCAGTTAGACGAATCTACGACAATCACGTTTCGTCTAATCGCTTTCGGATCACCGGAAAGACGTCGCGTGTTTACTTCGTGACGCTCCACGCCATGTGTTTCACTAGCATCATCCCGACTACTAATAGTTTCATTTATTTCGACTCTTCGCTTTGAGTTGGTCGACATGTCACGCCGACCTGTGACATCTTCTTGATTCATGACCCCTCTAACTTCTCCGTGAAAATTGCTTTCCGCTGCAGGTGCGGTAATAAGAAAATTCCCGGCGGGACGCTTCATCGATTTTCTATCGACGACAGTCGCCGACATGTCTCGGTCTATAACGGACTGTTTATGCTCTCTGTATAGTCCTCGGTTTACATAAGTATCATCAGATTCACGTTGATTGATTACGTAAGGAAATAAATCATTGCTAGAATGCGTTTCGAAACAATCCAATTCTGAATTCAACAAGTCTTTACCTTCAACAAGTAAAGGAAATTCATTTTTAGACTGATTACGTTCTGTGTTTTTAATAAATCTCAGCCGTGATGATAACAAATTTGAAACTTTAATTAAAGCGCTAGATCGTGAATTTATACCTTCAGTTTCATCGTGCGATTCTGTTTGATGATCATTATCAATCTGCCTCTTATCTTTCGTTTCGCTATCATCGCAGGAACGATAGATTGAAGATAAATAAGCGTTATGCATTCCATCAACACGTGATTCATTGAGATCGCCAGAAATTGTTAAAAATGATTGATAGTCAGTCGGCCGACATTTAACCTCTCTCGGTTGAGCTATTTGAATGTAAGTTTCAGAATTCTTGTAATTGTCAGGAACTGTACGTGTTGATTTAGCGACTCTACGGTCATTTACATGAGAATCACGCGAGGTTACACCGCATGCACTCTGATATAAACCGTAACTAGTTCGGTCATGAACTCTCTCATGTCTATCTCGAGAGGACTTGCTGTAAAGACGCTCCGATGAATCACGAGAAACATCGTCATAAACACGATGCCTGGGAGATTCAGACATTTGCTCCAGTGTTGCAGAAAATTTTAGACAATCGGTGTTATCATTTGAATGATACCTGTTTTGATTATATTCACTTTTGAAATAATCATTTCCACCGACGTTTCGAGGCATGAAGTATGAGTGTTCTTCGTGAGGGCTTATAAACTGACTACAATCTGACGATTTAAAAGTTGGCTGATTCTCTAATGGTCGAAATGTTTGATATAATGGATAATTAACATTTTCACCATCTTGTAATAATTCTTCAGGGTAGTTTAAAATATTGTAATTATGACAGAAATGCGAATCATATTCTTTAGTACTTGAATGCATAAATGATGAAATCTGGGAGTTTTTCTGATATGTCTCATCATTGTCTTGCTGGAAAGATTCACAAATAGGTTCCGACTGGTGTTGTTTTTTAGCAGTATAATACCTATTAACTTCGCTTGGATTGATTATTCCATCTCTAAAACTTTCTGATTTATGTTTTTGGTCACCTAATGTAGAACCTTCAAGGCGTGGTAGAGGCTGATACCAGCCACCTATGTTACTCTCTGTATCATCGATCACTGGTATCTCGATGACATGCCTTGTGGTACTTACCGGGCTACTATAAGAACCTGCTTTAAAATCGACTTTTGCTTGTTGTTCTATATGATACGCATTTATAGCATACTCGTCATCTTTGTTTTCAATGTCATTTGTGGACCACGTCACTACCAATTCCTTTTTAGCATTTGGTACTTCTTGATAAACGTGACCTTTCGATTTTTTACGGCGTCCTTTATGATTTCCTTTCGGTAAAAGTGGTGTAACTTTTCCGGTCGTTTCATCTTCAAGGGTCGGCGTGTAACTTGAAGACTTCGTATGAGGTTTCTTTTTAAGAATTCGTCGACAGACGTCGCTTAGCTTTAGACCGGATGTTAGACTCCAGATGGACGACTTGGATGGTGAATCAAGTGCGTCGGATTTGGTAGACTTGGCCATTGTTCCTTTCAATGTTACAAATTATCTAGCTGCAAAAAAAAGCTTGGCTCTTCTGGCGAAACGTAACGAAAATGGAAGAGTTAGCTTTTAGGTGACGCGATAAACTTGGTAGAATATTTCAGTTACCTTCAATCGAATTGATTTATCTGAAACAAATATATTTTTAGTGTCAATATTTCATCGATTATTGTCAAAGTGAATATTTTTAAGTTATATAATACCACGCGCAACACTAGACTTTGAAACATTATTAACTTACAAATAAACAATGAATGATAAAATAATATCGTAGCTTTCAGAAATTCAATAAACAGTTACAGTCTGTTATACTTTTTTAAACCAATAAATGATTGTATACGCTTTTTCATTTTCAACCACTCACTGCCCTGTTACTTTGAAATTTTAAAGAGAAACTCATGTTATCGGCCTGTGTCTCCGTCTGTCGCCTAAACCGGCATTAAACTAATTGTTAATAAAGGTGACAAAGTAGTATTAAAAGAGCTTGTCAGTTTTCAATTAATCAAATTTGTACCATTCTTTTTGAAATTTTACTTTACATCTTTGGATTTAAAGATGACATTAAAAGACTTACTTCAATAAGTTTCTTATAGTATAATTTTTAATTTTGAGGACGACCTTGAAAATTCTATAGGAGTCCATGTAGGATAGTTTCTTTCAATTGAAAAATATTAAATTAATAAACTTGCATAAGTAAAGAATCTGTTTGATTACAAGACCATTTTCTTTAATGATTGCAAAATGCACTGATTCCTTGCCTGTTTTGTATTCTGTAAAATCGAAGAATTTTTTGGTTAAATCGTGAAAACTGAAATTCGATAAATGCCGAAGTTAAATTAAGAAAATAGTCTATAGACTGTTCATACGTCTAGCAAGAAACTTATGAAATGATTGCATTTCATTGCATTAAAACAATGACGACGTACAATGTTCTATAAGAAGTGAAGTAAATTTCTTTACTAATCAGGGATCATTTAGTTATAGCTTGTCATCAATAATAAAAACCAACTACAATCGCGTCAGTCGATTGATACGCTTTATCGACTAGATTCCACTGTCTATCGACTGCATAAAAATCTTTGAAGTCTGAAAGTAAGGCCATGAACGGCTGATGAGTTGTAAGCTAACAAAGATAAAGGAAATCGATTCCTAATTTAGTCGGATCAGACGAGTTTGTCGTTTCGTTATCGTCTCCTTCATGACGCTTAAAGGAAGTAATTAGACTCAACTGAGGGAATCAATGGCAACAACAAACTAAACATTTAATGTAATATTTAAGGTGGAAAATAGGCAAAAATAAGTTATTTTAATTCCATATCTTTGTTAAAATAACGTAAATTATGAAACTAGCGAATTACGTATCTTGCAATAAATTTTCGAAATCATGATATAGCTTCTGGTACTTAATACGGAACTATCGGTTTCGGAGTCAGACGCTCTAATGCCTGCGTAAAATTGATTATATCTCGATTAATTATAATGAAATGTTCTTATATACAGTGTATGTGTATGTATGTATAGTGTATGTATATGTATACGTAAGCGTCGTATGTCGCCATTCTCATATATCTTGCATGAATATAGCCATTAAAAGGGCCTGATATAACATAAAACAAATTTAGGCCTTTAATAAATAGTCTGCAGTAATAGGATGAAACCTTTTTCAAAGATCACTTCAAATCGTAGGGTAACTCGTTTAAGCTCCCCGGGACAACATGGCAGCGAAACAACGGCCCCCGACAAAAACGGTTGTTTTATTTCTCACCGTTTGTCGGTTGTTTTACCGTGGGCCGCTAGTCGGGGCTAATTTTGATATAAATATCAAATTACACTTTGATATCTCAATGCTTGGAATTTTATAAAGTTTCTAAAAATTACCAAAATATGAACTTAACTGAGCTGCTCTAAATTATTAAAATTATAAAAAAAAATATCGGTTTTATTACGAGAGGTAAATGGTCCGCGAGTATTTGTCCGATATCATCCGTTGGGACTACTAGGATCATGTAGATATCTCTTGAACTTATTAGGGATTAACCGAACATCAACTTTCTGCTGAGTACCGAGTATTACAAGTGAGTTTTATCGAGTCTGGGCATCGATGTCCATTATTAACAAATATTTTAACAACATCTACTGGGAGGGGGAACGAAACAGGATAATTATGTCACCTGACTGTTAAGCGCTTCAATGTCGTGATCTCTCTCTCTCTCGCTCTCTCTCTCTCTCACTCTCTCTCTCTCTCACTCTCTCTCGCTGCTTATCTATCTATCTCTCTTTTTATCTATCTTACTCTATCAATTTCTCTCTTGTTTCCCTTTATAGCTATCTCTCTCTCTCTCATCTAGGTGTCCTATTGACAACCCTTATTATCAGAGAGACTATGTAAAAAATATTATTATAGCAAAATTATACATAGACAGTGATTAATAAATGAATTTTATACTGAAGGATAATTTGCATAAACGGTTACTAAGCAGCGATCGACTAACCGGCTATAAAGTTGACGTCCTTAACAAAGGTAAGCTTAAAGTAAGATGTCAGTGTTGTTTATTATTTTATACTCGATCTTTGGTTCGGCCGAGTCCGAGTAATTGCCGAATAGTGCAACACTCTACCGAACCAAACATCTAGCCAGTTAGGTTATCCCTAGAAAAACTTTCAATATTTGTCATAATTAAATTTAAATCTGATCTTTATTCGCGGAAACTTCGTAGCTTTTAAAAGAATTAAGATATCAGTGAAATTTGATAGTTAAATATTTAATTTTTGCTATCATTAATATGAATGAAAGCAACAGTCTTAAATTTGCTCGACTAACACATCCGGTCGGCGACTGAATTTAATGCATGTAACAACAACCTTAATGTATTTCGTAATGGAAATATTATTGTACGATTGCGTGACAACTGCTACTCTGTCCTTCTCTCTCGATATTTTTTCTCGCAATCGTTCCTTATCGAGTGTATTATATTCTGTATTTGATAACTACGTAGATATTATGTTAGATTTTCTTTAATAACCAGTAATAGAATCATTGTTCAAAATAATACCATCTCACTTCATCTGCTTTCGATTTGAGGTGGAGAGAAGGATCAGTACAAAATATCGTGATCATTTTTTTAATATTTTACGTTTGATTATAAATAATATAATTATAAAAATAAACACTAAAATACCACATTTATGCGATCCTGTAATGAACTTGTAATTAACTCTGTATATTTTCTGTTAAACAAAATATAAAGTTGAATATCAAATCACTCTCAAATCACAGCAAGTGCGCATTAAACGATCTAATCAAGATTTGCAATGTTTTATATACGTTGCCACTGACTGATTAATGATTAGGTTTAATTTCTGCGGCAGGTCCAACGCCGCGAGAGTTTTATACGATTTTTGATAAAATTTCGTTATATGAAATCGTTATATTAACTGTCAATACAGTATAATCATTAAAATTACATCTTCAAAATTACACCATTACTTTGGTTTTCGTTCAATACTGTAAAATTACCAAAAATACTAACTAGAGCAATTGCACCTGTTAATGTTTCAGGCTTACTTTTAAAATTGTTGGACAGAGGAGTTCCTACATGTTTAATCCGTGTACCTCAAATTTGGCTTGACAACTCTTGGCTAATTCGTTCCATTAAATGGAACAATTTTACATCTGAATCTTTTAAACTTACATCAGCTGTCCCTCAAGGAGGGGTGCTGTTACCTATAGTTGAACGTCAGTGATGCTTATTTAGTAGATTAAATATTGGTTCTCTTCTTCGTGCAGGTGATTTAGCTTTACTTGCGCCTATGTATCTGGCTCACAATACATGATTGGTAGTTTTTGTAAAGGACTTGAATATATTAACTTAAAACTAGATGTTAATAAATCTGTATATATGCGTCAATACTGAAAAGCAACGGCATCAAAAATGTGCTCCTTTAAAACTTCTAGGGTATCATCCGATAGTAAAATTCTATTTTCTTATCTTGGTAGTAAAATTATTGATAGTAAAAATTATTTGGCATAAATCTAAGTTTTATTCAATTTTTAACTCAATTACAATAACATTGGAAAAATTAATAACCAAAGTGTAACTCTAAATCTTTTTATTCACTAAGTAACTCTTCTTTCTTTATCATATGCACAAAGCCAGACTTGTGCTCTTAGCCAGACTAGTTGAACATCTCTAAGTATAACCCTGGAATAAAGTTCTATATAATTAACTGGTCTGACAACAATGCGTTAGTTATCTGGTTTATAAAAATTGAACTGATTGAAGCAAAATATTGAGAAATGTATACAGTAAAAACAGTAAAGTTAGCCTACACTGTGAACATCAAGATGCGATTTATAATCTCACGCTGTTAATGAAACTTCGATCAAATTAAATCTGATCAGGCCATGATCTTTGAATTACTGAATAATATTTTTGTAATTAAATTATTTAATAAAAAATCTGTGCATTGTAATTTCAAAAGTAGACCTAGACACTGTAATTCTGAAACAGTTAACTATTGATGCTGTTGATCTTTGTGTTGGCGACCCTAACGTTACTCTCTTCGATTGATTGATTGACTTTCTCTTTAATTATGATCGTAGCAGAAAAGCTTAATTGTGATTGCTGATTGTATAGCTGTGCGATAATTAACTCATAATAATTATAATTTAATTTCGCTGAATTAATTTTTTCGTAAAATTCAATTACTCATAACAGAAGCAGTTAAATTACGTATCTTATGTTATAGTTATACCATCGTTAACTCCATCACGATCTCTCAGCCTTTGTGTGAACATTCAAATCGTATCCGAATTTCTACCGGCGTCATATCAACAAATTTTCTTACTTTACGCTTAATGCACTCTGATAAACATTTTTAAACAATAATTAATACAGTATAGTGTGAGTTACTATAAAAGCAATGACATTTATTAGAAAATTGTTAAAAATAATGTAATGCACTCACCTAAACATTATTTTACATAAAATTAAAATCGAAAATTTTCGAACAGAAAAAAACTAGGTCATATATAAAATTTCTATATCTGATGCTCTGACATCCCGCTCTCTGCGCATGCGTGCGATCAGTTGAATGCGTTTTGTCAGTCGTATTACCTTTCTGTCAATTAGTAAAGTACAGGTAGGTGAGTAGGTAAAGTCATGCCTGTAGGTGGGTGATAGCTGAAACAGCTGTCACTCAGTATAATATAAGCTGCTGCTGAGGCTGCTGCTGCTGTATCGGGTAACAGCTGAACATTGCATCACAAGATTTTGCGAGAGTTTTATATTAAAAGTGTTGATCCTCTTCTGTACGAAATGTTGTTGAAATTATTTTGTTGCTACCGCACCTACTAAGAAATAATGGCTCCTTTTGGTAAATATATTTTGATTAAATTTTTCTAGTATAATCACTTCTGGAATTCACTTATTTTCATTTATAAATATTTTATTAAATAATTATCTATTTATTTTAAATGAAACAGTACACAATACAGTGCAAGATGTGAAAAAGAAATACGCAGGCACAAGGCACTCAAGTGTACCTTAGCGAGGTTGATATAAATTACTCGAATATGTCGATAAATTAGTAATTATGACTACAATTCAGTAAAACAGAACGATTATGGTTTAATCAGATACAGTACTTGTAACAAATTTAATCCTAACTCAATATTTCGAAGCATCAGGTCCTAAAAAGTAAAAATGGTTTTAAATATGCATATTAATAAAGATAATGAATTTATGCTAAAATAATCATGATACTTTATTCAAATAGTGCCATGTTCGCGAAAATTATTCTATTGTAAAGCTATTTGCAATTACTAGTTAGCTATTATATGTTATCAATACTACAGAACAACAATTATTTTAAATAATATGCTGTGGATGGCTTCGCATATTATGCTTGATAAAATTGAAGATTTTATGCTGATACAGCAATGACAAGCAGTTGCAGCAGTAAAATGTCAATTGAAAGAAACAGATGTCTACTGATTCGTCTGTATAAAATCAATAACTCATTTGATAATTGGGCCTAGATTATCTCACAAACTGAGTGTTTAATTTCTCTATATTGCTAAAGTTTTATAAAAAATTATAGATTTATTATATTCATTTATTTATTTCTTGGTTTATTTATTTTACTTTCAAAAATTATAATTTGTAATTTATTATATAAACTGTAATACTGTATTAAACTGTGCACTTATTTACTAAGAAGAATAAAATCTTTTAATTTCATAAAACTCTTCACTATTATTGATTATCAGTTTTATTGCAACTACGATAAAAATGTAAGTATTAACACTAGAAGCAGCGTGATTTCAAACTACCCAATAGTACCGCGAGCAGCCAAATTGACTGCTATAGCAATAACGTTGCAAATATTACCGGATGTGATTTATCGGATGTGATGCCCTGGGTTTTAGAACTTGTAGTCGGACCCCCGGTAGTAGCCGGTCCCCCCCGGCTCTGATCGGGGGGGAGCCCCCCCTCCCCGGTTAAAAAATTATAACATTAAAAAATTAGCGTTTTGAATTTGACAGCATTGCACTTGGCCTTGATAAGTCGTAATGTAGTCACAAATTGTCAGCATGATGTCACTGAAGCTTCACACAGTGACACAGAGAAAAATTTTTCCCTTGCTTGTTCTGCTGCTCCCCTTTCCTCTGCTGCCCTGGGTCACGGCTCAGTCGGCCCATAGCTAAATCCGACTCTGGTTGCAAAATAAACATGTTTTAATTCTTTCTTCATAATGTTATGCCATATTCATTTGTTTCTTAATTTTTTTAAATATCCAGTTACATATCTGTTTTTTTTTTATTTTGGAAAACTGCAAAATGCAATAGTCAAACCATAAAGTTCAAACCAATATCAAAGTTCTTCTGTTAGTCATTACACTTGTATATGTACTACATACTATGCTGCTCAGTTTATCTCATAGGTAATGTCACCCGTCCCGTCCTCATCACCCTCCCCAACCCCCTTCCCACCCCCATCCTCTTCCTCATCCTGATCATCTGCCTCATCATCGGCATCACAATTGACGCACACATTCCGACGCTCAGTGAATGAAATGCAGCTTCCGCAAAAGCATTTTCTTACAGTGAAAGCAACTGTTCTGTTATTGTTGCACTTGTCAACCTAACACGACGTTTGTTGGGATTGTTCTGGTTGGCCCTGACATGCGGTGGGTGAACATGGGCAGTCAGTAGATTCGCGGGCAGCGAGCTTGATACCAAAGCTCCATGCTCGGATACCGATAAGTCTTTCGTGAGTTACAGGACAACACCGTCAGCAAGACGTTGAGCAGCTGGGCGAGTCTCGTCGTTTCCCAGGTATGGGAAGCCATTGATCAAATATTTTGAATTCTTATCAACAGTTAACCGGAATTAATCCCGTAATTGTCTGGCAATGTATTGCAATTTATTGGATCCATTTGCAGCAAACTTTTGTAGGAAATAACAATTTACTGTTCGTCCGCAAGTAAAATTGTCTCCAGATTTGTAACAGAGCACGCAGTTGTTGAAGAAGACGTTCCAAGGGTTCGATGTCAGATGGCATTGATCAGTAGCCAGGCGGACACTTCTGGAGGAAGTGATGTCAAAGCGTAGAAAGCGTATAATCTCATAGAATCAGTTTCTTGCGCAGATCTGCGCTTCCCAGATTTTATTCCACAGATCTTTGATGCACAAGCCGTTTGAAGCCCTATTGAATGTATCCAGTGTATCACGCGACCCATCCCCTAGAGGGTGTCAGGCCTCTGCTTCAGTAGAACTAACTGTTTCATGAACCGCATTGTTTCATGAACCAAAAGTTTGAATGCTGTTAACAATGCATGACGTCGTCACTTTGATGTGCAAATATCATCTTCTGTTGTCTATTTTCTTCCTTATAGACGCTACTAGAGTATGCACCAATGAAACATGTAAACCTAACATTGATATCATCACGTAGGTCTATTAGACCTATGTAATGATTCCGTGCAATGCTATCATATTTAATATTGCAGTCAAAATGACTGCCTTCGGTACTATTAGGGTGTGAGTGCTCTATATCAAAAATTATAAGCACCCTCAGCCCCAAATTTCGTGTGTAGTCGTGAACGCAGTAGCTCATAGATGTACTAAAATATCAGATACTCCACCCCCATAGGAGAGAAATGGCGAACGTTTTAATTTCAAAAACAGTCAAATTGACAGCTGCGGCAACAGTGCAATCAATCTTAATTCAATTGTTCAAAATAGCAAATCTCATAAAGTTAATAAAATGAAACAATCTGAAAATTCTTTTAACACAATTACAAATTCAATACATTATTACAAAATCAATACATTAATGTGTTATAAATTAAGACTGAATACATATATACAATTGCAATTGAATACAATTGCATATGAAATAACTTGATTCCTCCAATGAAACTAATGAGCCCCTTATACACACTATAGTTGAATTATAATGTTTCGGGCAAATGATGATCCCTCAATGATGCGAAAGTGATAAATGAACTCAAAATAATTCAAAATAAATAAAAGCTTATAACGCATATAAAATAAATATATCTCTTGTTGCAACTCCCGCTCATAACCCCAACATGGCTTAACATATTATACATTATCTATAATATTTATCTTAATGATATATGTCTCAATGTTAAAATAATAAACAAAAAAAAACTTTAAATATTAAACAGCTTAATAATAAATGATTAAATCAATAAATTAAAACTTAAATTATGAAACGACTAAAATATAAAATTAAAATGTCAATGAATTGTAGCATCAAAACATAAACGCATAAAATTTAATCATAAAATTAAATGATCAATTTCAATTATAATTATAATTTCAATTATAAAATAACAACCTGAATAACGAGACCACACCCCCTTTAAAAATTAATTTTATTATTTATTATTTGTCTTATTATTTAAGCGCATGCGGCGCCCTTTGGGGCCGACGCCCTCCCCATTCCACCAATATCTCCCTCACCTCTCGCGCTCCCCCTCTTGACTATTAATGAATCGTAACAGTGAATTTGGTTCTCTTGCTTTGAAAATTCTCATAAGCAACTAGAGCACGGAGGCAGATAATATTACGAGCCTTTGGTAGACGGTGAACCATGAGCGTCCCATGAGCCGCGCGCTCACATTACAACCGCTCTCATAAGAGCAGTTAGTAGATAAAACAAAAAAACAGTACACAGTACCAAGGAAATTAATAAACAATTAAAAAAACATTTCGTATATTTCTTCCTCCCTCTCTATATATGATTGAAATATTACTGAAAATGATCAAGTGACAGTTTATTCTCTCTCTCTCTCTCTCTCTCTCTCTCTCTCTCTCTCTCTCAATTACATCAATTATCATGTGACCACTTATTCACTCTAATAATATGTTCTGCCACTTAATATGCTTGAAAATTTATCAATAATTTACTTACAACTAACACATGAAATCTACTTGAAGCCAACATATGGAATTTACTTACTGATAAGATATGGTATTTACTTACTATATGGAAAAGGTAAAGATATTTATTACTTTGTTTCAAATAAAATGACTAAATCGATTAAAAAGTGAATGAACAATAAATGCGATACAACATATTATCATTATCTTGGCCTAATATGATTGTAACTATTATAATCCATTTCAATTAAATAAAATACTATTAGAATAATACATCGTAAGTAAATGCAAAATTAATATAATGCCAATTTTATTAATATAATTAATAAAATGCCAGAAAATACATATTACTTGTATAATACTTTACTTTACTTTACGACGTTTACTTTTGCTTTGCGTTTCTTATTTCAGATATGTCATCATATTATTTACTTCCAACAATTTACAAATGGCCTAACCTATGTCTAATGATTCAACTGTGTAATATTCTGATATAAAATGAATTTAGACTATTCAACTTGTAGAATTGCGGTTCATTCTGTAAGTCGTGCACAAATAACAATCCAGCAACAATTGTTCCACCGTTGATAATCTTGATCAATACATGAAGCAGCCCTGCCCTTCTTTCCTCCTTCATTGGTTTCCTCTTTCATTGGTTCAATTATTTCAATCTTCTAATGATTCTACTCTTTCAATGGCAATGGTTCACAGTTTTTTATCAATTATCAATGGTGTAAATATTTTCTCTGGGACCTTAATTGTAATTAAGGTCTCCATTGATAATGGAGCAGAATTTGAACTTTATCCAAAAATGGAATAGAATTACTGCACTTAATTCACAAGCAGTTCATCATAAATATTTTGTTACAATTTTATTTTCTTTTTTTTGTAAAAGAAAACTTATTTATTGTTGTTAGACTCACATGACATTACCCAAAACTTAAACAATATTATAACTTATAGTGACAATATTTTTATATTATCACTATAATTATAAATATGAATCACAATGCAAATTTATATTCTAAATTTACCATCCCCCATTCTCTTTGTACATTAGATTGTTAAAAAAGTTTAGTTATAAAAATATCTATGTATTTAAGTATTCAACTAAAAGAAAATAATCTTCAAGAAAATACTATAATTGGTTTAATACAACAATAACTTATATATAAGTTTACTTGTTATGCATTACTTGAATTAACATTTAATTAAGTATTTGTTTATTTTAAAACAATCTAAATAGTTTTTGACAAAATCTAATCATGGGAATTGAAATTCAAATTAATAACCTAATATTACATATTTGATTACATGATTACATAATTTTCTTTATAGTAATACATAGTAAAATATATAAATTTAACTTGTAACAATTACATGACTCATAGAGAACTGGCGTTTGTAGAGTAGATCCTGATGATGGTTGTCTTAGACTCGTGTTCTGATGTTGGACTCTTTTCAGTTCCAAAAGCGTAGGTGGACGCTTCTTTCCACGTCTTGCTGAGATTTGAAAAGCTCTTTTTTTTTACCTCCTCCATTCTCACATAGTTTGGCTGGGAGCATTTAATGTCGTGAATTCTGTGAATTGATTTGGTGCACAAGGAGTGATATAATTTCTTTCTGCGTTACTATAGCATCTGCTGGATAACCATTAAAGATTTCAGGTCTGATGTCTTTATTTTTCACAATTTCATAGTTCGCCTTGCTGACCCACGCCCTTTGACACAAACACTGGCGTTGTAATAAAACGATGTTTCAACATTTGCTTCAGGAGATATGTCTCCAAAAAAGACATCCAATTAGGGTTACATTTTTAGGCTCATCATCACTAGTTAAAGCTAAATCTTCTGTCAAAGAATGAAACTTTTGAATTTTAATTCTGATTTCAGAAACGCCGTTGTTAAACTGTAGAGCCAGGTTGGTTACTACCCTTATTCCTTTCCAACGCTTGTAGCATTTCGTGGCACACACATATACTGATATAAAGATGATAATAAGAATAATAAATCCAATGAAAATTATCACTCCATGGTAATTCAGCGCTTTCACTGCCTGTTCGTAGTACAACATGAACGTATCATTAGCATTCTCCCTACTCCAGTAACCATTTATTGATCTAAGCGTCGTTTATTCCAGCTAAATATACCTACGCTAAATATAGCTAATTATAAACGTGTAAAAGACTGACTTCTAGAATGAGATACTGATCCTGCCATTACTAATGCGGTGGCTAGGGATCGTGTTTTCATCAAAGTAATTAAGCAAGTAATTACAAAAAGTAAAAATGTGCAGCCTGGTAGGGCAAAGACTGTATAAACTACCCAATCCGAATCTCTATCGAAATGAAATTTATTCAATGCTAAATCATCCATTTCTGAGGTAATTACAATCTTGTTGTCTCCGAAAAAGCAGCGGTTTTTGACAACTGGATCTCAGCATCAGCTGCTATCATCTTTTGCATTTTGGACTTCCTTATCTTTATGGCCAGAAGAAATGACTGAAGACGATCCGCTTGTTCAGACAGTAGATCACCCGTCACTTATCTCAGATATTTTTCTTCAAAAAAATATGCTAAAAGTGGTCTATTAGCACCGTAATAACGAGTGACATTTCTGCTACCCACGTCCACTCCCATGGCTACTACTGTAGCATTGGCTGTCTGGATCACACATGCATTCGGTATTTTGATCCAACACATAGAACATCCGCTAACTGTTTTACCTAATTCTTCTCCACACTGCCTTCGATACTCTACAACATCATTTCTGAAAAAGAGCTCGCTTGCAGAGGATACAATAGATGGGGATGGTTCCTGGACAGTTATGACATAGTCGCGGTATTGTTTCACCAGATCACCTTTGTCGAAGAACACAGCCAATATAATATTATGCAATCGCGACCTGCCGTGTTCTGCAATACTCTCTGTTCATTAGTATGAGACGACTTAGGCCTCAATTCAATCATATCTTCCTTGGATATGTAATAAATCTAGGTTTTGTACTCTCGTATTGCCATGCCTTCTTCCTTTGTTTTCAATGTCATGATTGCTTTGGCGTTATGAGGTACAGCCATAGGAACCAACATGATTTGATATACATCAAACTCTAACGCAGACGCCAACGGAAAACTGATCATTGTGACCAAATCATCTCCCACTCTCGTGAAATTGAATAAAAACTCTTATAAACTTCTTATAAACTTTTCTTCATGAGCTCTGCGATAACAAGCTTCATGTTGACATACTTTTTCCGTGCTTCTACTATATCATCTATTGTCTCCTGTAGCATCTGCGGAGTCATGAGTGAATATGGGAGTCTTCCCATACTCGACACACTAGCCGCATGCAACCACATATCATAAAACACTTTTGATCTTGTATTGTGTTAAATATCTCCAACCCTCAACGTACCATGCCAATTTTCTCCTGCAAATAATCTAGCTTCTTTTTTTCAAAATATGCCATTGATTCAATCATATTCAGAGATGATGAATTTATCAAAGACATCATATTATCTAATCTCTCATTGACTACTCGGGTGAAGGAATGCATGTCACTAATAGTCGGCTTTATGGTTCCAGATTGCCTCTTCACTGCCTCATTATCATAATGCATCATAAAACAATAATGTAATAAATAATTTAATAATGTAATGTAATAATGTAATAAAGCACGTAATGTTCACGAAATTGATTAAACTGCAACAGTCAAATAACAGATTATCATCTGCATAAAGACTGGAATAACAACAAATAATTTGAAATTCTTGACACTAAAGATACAAATGTAAAACTCTAAGATTGACCTCTTTTATCACTCATCGTATTGCACCTCATTATGCTCCCACATCATTATACTCCCTTTACTTCAAAATGTTGTTTAAAAAAATTGTCAGTCGAATTAGATTCACACTCAATGATTGAAATACACCACTCTACTTCTCGTTGACCGATTCTCTTGCTGCTACAAAACAGTGCATGATATCGTAAATATATCGCAAAACAACAACTCAATTGCATCGTATATCAATTATCTCTTAAATGCGGCCCTCACCTTACCACGCACAGTGTATCTCTCATGAAATTATCCAATTGCATTTCGAGAAATATTCTTATAAGGGTGCCAGCAGCGGTTCTTATTTGTGCTTGGCTTCCACTGTACTAGATAATTTCCGTCTCTCTCCAATTCCCTTTACCTTAAGTAACTTAACGATCTCAAATGCTCCATCACTGATTTTAATTGAATCCCTTGCAC
>JAQIXG010001802.1:0-20088 GCA_034700105.1 Oconnorella tubifera | reverse complement strand
CCCCCTTGTCTCATAAGTCCTAGGCCTAACTTCATCTTCACAGTCCATATGTGCCCCCCCAAGTGCAGCCCGGGGCCCTGTCCGTCTAACTAGGGGTGTATCCCCCCGGGGGGGAAGGGGGGAGGGGCCATGAGAGGGGGAGGGGTTACTGGCCTGGGGGGATATGTCCAGGCGAGACTGTAGAGCTCTTTGTCTCCAGCATTCACTCTCTTCAACTATCTAATCAAGTCATAAAAATCATTTTGAATTAATTAATGAAATAAAATTAATTTATAGTAAATATAATCTTGTCAACATTTATCAAGTAGTACACAATTTATTTAAATATATATAATCAATTAAAATTAAACAAGAGAGCAATAAGAAAAGTGTACAAATAATGAATATTGTATAATTACAATGAACTTTGATTACACACCCTATTATGAGTGTCGACGTGTTGTATAAAGTTAGACAGAGCTGATTTTGAAACCTTGGGTTTCATAAGTAACGTCATGATTCAATCTCACAACATTCAGATAATGTCTACAATATAATAAAGTAGTTTTTATTATTTTCAATGAAATTTTACTGCTAAAAGCTGAAATAGATGTATTTTTATGGGCTGAATGTAAAAACTATAAACTCTTTGACGTGCTTGAGCAGCCTTTTATGCAATACAATCAATAATATTTATTTTTTGTGAGTGAATAATCAGGATAACGAATCATATATAATATTTTCTCACTTAATTACGTAAAATATATAATTTATAATTGACCGGCCAGGTTTATATTCCCTCGTCCAGGAATAAAATCCGGATTAAAATAAAAAAATAGAAATTTATTATTTAAGAAAATAATTCCATAATGCGGACAAACACTAGATGCTATTTATAAACACAGAAATATTATTAGTAATAACATGATTCAGAATTTAAATCCATTACCATTTATCATTAATCATAACTCTAGACACGTAAATAATGCTAATTTATATAAATTTAGTAATTATTACTCATTTTACGTGAGAATCTAAGATACATTTAGGTCAAATCTATGTGTTGAAATATTCGCAAAATAAAATTTAGCGCTTTTATCGAACAGCTGATATTATTTACTTTTTATTTATTTTTTTATTTATTTATGTTTTCTACTGAAGATGGCCCCCCCTCTTACCGTTGCAGTGTTAGGCGGGGGAATCAGCGGACTTGCTGCAGCCTTTTATCTGTCTAAAGCGAGTCTCAATCATATCAATAAGGTTATGAGAGGTCCATCTGTATGTTATATCAAAGTTTAATATGGAATGTCGTTAAAAATCACATTTAATTGAGTGTGCTTCTACCCCTCTGTCCGTCTGTCTGTTTCTCTCTCTCGCTCTCTCTCTCTCTCTCTCTCTGTCTATCCGTCTGTGTGTTTATCTGTCCCTCTGTCTCACTGTCTCTCTCTCTCTCTGTCTGCTCTCTCTGTCTGTCTCTGTCTGTCTTTGTCTAAGTCAGTCTGTCTGTCTGTCTGTTTTTTTCATTTATTCTAATCCGGTCACCAATTAATCTTAGTTATTGTACATTTATTTAGATCATTCTACTGGAGTCGAGGGACCGTCTCGGAGGTTGGATTGAATCGTTCAGACTAGAAGACGGCAGTGTGTTTGAGAGAGGGCCTAGGAGCATCAGGGGAGGCGCGGGTCTAGCGGGGTACAACACATTGCAACTGGTCGGTTTTTGCTATCTGTACATTTCTTATATTTTGTTTGAGAAACTGTCAGGAAATAATTTTTATGACTTGAATTAATAATGCAAGTTCTTTCCGTCATTTATTGAACTTTTCTCCAATGATTCATGAAGAGAACGACTAGAATTTGCTTATTTTTATTTATTTCATTTTGTTTTATTTACAGATAGAAGAATTAGGGTTAGAATCTAGACTCATTCCTGTGTCACGCAGTAATCCAGCAGCTAATAGAAGATTTATCTACGCGAATAATAAACTTAACGCCTTACCAAACAGTCAGTTAAACAGTTAAATATATTAATTAATGAATCTAATTAAATAACTCAATACCTTCTTAAATAAAACAATTATTATTACTGAATTAAATGTATTAAAATTTATTATTTTAATTTGCATCGTAATGATTAAGAGCTAATAGTAAGTATCAGTTTTACTGTGCTCTGTATTTAAAGAAGTTTATTAGAAAGCGTTGAAATAGTTTGTCATTTGAACTAATTCTACTACTGGTGATCTATTATCATTAATAGTAAAATTGATGAGTTATAAAATACTATGAACTATTATTATTGTATTTTATACTGTTGTTTTATGCAGGTCTAAAATCAGCTCTTTCTCTCTCCCCCCCATTCACTCGCCCCCTTGCACTGACTGCCTTACTAGAACCATTCAGAGAGAGAGGGCGGGATGCAGATGAGTCAGTTGATAGGTTCTTTAGTAGAAGATTTGGCCAGGAAGTATGAAATCATCTCAATCTATTTCTCTTTATTTATTTTTGTCAAATAAAAATCATTTGTAAGGTTTATACACACTTCCCCCTGTCATTCGTAAAATAGATTTTATTTTGTATGTTCCATAGTAATATAATATTTTATTTTGTACTTGTATAAAAAGCTTAATAGTTAGAAATTGTCTGTCTGTGTATCTGTCTGTGTATCTGTCTGTCTGTCTGCCTTTCTGTTTGTTTGTTTGTTCGTTTGTCTGTCTATCTATCACTAGAAGTCTTAGAATTTCTTAAACAAAATTTAATATAAAATACTGAAAAGTTATTCAAATACCATTTCATATTCTTTTTTATCTGCCCAGGTGGCTACATATTTGGCAGACCCTTTATGTCGGGGAGTGTTCGCTGGTGACAGTCGTTCACTTAGTATCAAAGCTTGTTTTCCCTCTTTGCAAAAACTGGAAGAAGACTACGGGTCTATCATTATAGGCAGCTTACGTAAACCTAGAGGTCGAGTTATATTTTGTGTCAAAAATTGATTTTTAAAGTTTAGCGGTGAATTGGTTAGTGAGCGGATCTTGGAGCCAGTGTACTTAGATTCAAGTCATGTGTTGTTTGTAATATTTTGTTGACTTGCTGCACTCTTTTGCAAGATACTTAATTTAATGCTACATCTTTAATTTCATTCATAAACATTAATTCAGTTATTAAGCATATCTTTAAGTGAATTATATGTCTAGATATTAAGAATAAGTGAATTTCAAATTTTATTTCACTTAGAAATGTTAAATTTAACTTATGTAATCGTTATTTTAACTGCAGAAAAGAATGTTCCAGAAAGTCAGTTGGTTAGTAGAATGAAGGCAGAGAAATGGTCAATATGGTCAATGCAGCGAGGGTTGGAAGAGTTGCCTGAAGCAATTGGTCAGCATTTGGTCAAACATCGGTCAACAGATGTCTTACTGGGCACAACCTGTCAGGGAATTCAGTTCCAGGATAACAAGGCTAAGGTTAGATGTGGTAAAGAAAGTTCTATCTTTCTGTCTACTGTAGACATTAGCTCTGAGGAGCTTATCTCATATTTATTCTTTAGGTCTTTGGCAGGGGGGTACTAGACCCAATTATATAAATCTTAAATTTACTGTCATATACACACGGATCCCATTAGTAATTTTAAACTTGACACAATTAAGTAAATTTTACATTTAAATCAATCGAGTTAAATCAAGTTATCAAAATTCAATCAAGTTATTTTAAAAAGGTATCTTAAATTTGACTTGGGTTAAATTTTTGATGTTTTTATTCAGATAGAGTTTATTAGAGAGAAAGAAAGAGTTACATTAGATGTAGATCATGTAGTTTTTGCTTTGCCTTCATTTGGTTCGTTTATATTCTATTTCTAGTTTTTAGTCATTAGACCTTTTTAAATGAATTCTAATCGTAAAAATGTCCTTTACATTATATTGTTTGAACTTTGAAGCGTACTAATGTCTTTTATTAACTGTATTTATTTGTTTAAATCATTTTTTAAGTTTTTCTTCAAATTAAATTCGACTTAGAGTAGGTAAAACCAAGCCAAATTTTATTTTATTCAATATTTAGACTTTGTATTTCTCTATGTTGTTTGCTATGTCATTTAATCTCTTAAGATTATTTATTATATAGGCAATTATATATTCTCTTATTTATACTTAAAGTAAATATATAATTATATAATTAATTGAATAATATTTTATATTCAGCTGCCAGCAAGTTACTAAGAGCTTCACATCCCAGATTAGCTGATTTACTGCTCAGTATAAACTTTGCATCAGTAGCCGTAGTCAATCTACAATATAAAACAAATGTCTTAAATATTCAGGTAATTTTTGGCACACCTTTTTATTTATTTGAACTGAATATATAAATTTGTATACTTGTTTTGTATTAAATCGCTAAACAGTATATGTTGTGAGATAAATTTTCGTTGTAGGGTTTCGGACATTTGATTCCTTCTCATGTTTTGCCTGGTGTACTTGGCGTTATTTATGAATCAGCGGTATTTCCTCAGCATGATAGAAACACCAACAACACCAGGCTTACGGTTGGTGTGTTTTTATTAAGTAATAAATTGTAATTTATATTTACTGGATTAATTAAGCTGAGCAGTGAAGTGGTTATATTACTCGTAACTGAGAGGTATTGGGTTCAAATCCTGTATAAAATACAGGTTTTATTGACTATTTATTTGGCAGTAACATCTTTAATGTTATTAGCAATTCTTTAGTTAAGCGTTTAAATTTAACTAAATACTAATGAAATTTAAATATGTTCTAACTGTTACTCAGCTGATTCTAAAATCATATATATTTTGATAAAATAACAGAATTTATTAAATAAAAACCAATTTTCGGTAAAATTTATTTCGCAAAGTTAACATCATAATGATTGACAGGTGATGATGGGCGGAGCTTGGTTCAATGAAACATTTGGAAGTGTAGATAATTGTGATAACGATGAGATCGGTAAACTTGCAATCAATTCAGTGACAACCCAACTTGGCATTAATTCTAAACCTGTTACAATGCACATTAACTTACTTAAGGTATACTTATGTCGGTACGCAGCATCCAAAGATTTTTAATTATTTTTTTGCTAGCAAACTTTCTGTTTATAGAAATTTATCCAATAACATTATGATAAAATGATAACATTTCTATAAATAGGATCAGAAATGTTTGCTAGCAAAAATAATTAAAAATCTTTGGATGCTGCATACCGGCCTTAAAGTACTCTATTCAATTTATACTAAACTTTATAATTTCTTTATTCTGTATGTTGGTAGAATGAAATTAATTCAATGAAAATAGAACATTATCTTACTGAACGCTACTTAATTATTACTAATTGTTGATGGAATGTCTTTAGCAATTTAAAGTTAAGTTTGGTTCAAAATAAAAGGTGTTCTTCTTGAAATAATATCCATTGACTTAGAAGTACAGTACTTCATTACGATATCGCTAGCTTGCTATTTATTTGATCAATTTTATGATTTAAGTATATCATTCTAAATTGCAGCTTTAAATAAATTAAAAGATCTGATGTTATTATAATAAAATTGTAATATGAATATTTCTGGTTATAGTTTAAATGTTATTAATTGTTTTTCTGTTTATTATTCAGGACTGCATTCCACAATATGTTGTAGGACATTGTGATACAGTAAAAGCTATACACGATTACGTCACAAATGAACAGTTAGCACTAACACTAACAGGCTGCTCTTATCAAGGTGTTAGTGTTAACGATTGTATCTATAACACACGCAGGGATGTTAACCGCTTGATGCAATAACTGTGATTAACTGTATTAACATGTTTCTTATTCATTTAGTGTATATAACTTATTTTTGTTATCGAATCGTGGCATGCTATTAAGTAATAAACTTTATAAATGGTTTCTGGCGACTTTTCTATTAATAAAATTATTAAATAATAGGCAACAAACTATGAACTGAATGATAGTTGATATAGATCGATATAAGAATAAAGTATAAGGCAATTATTGTTTTTTACAATCTATCAAATTTAATCTATCAAATTTAATGTTTAATTAACTCGAGTAAAATTTGACATCATCGGATAATAAAGTGAAATACAAAACTATGAAAATAAACAAAAAAATATTAAATAGAAAACAATGAAAAGTTCACTTCACAGTGACAGCTTCTAGTTAAACTCTGCATCTATTTCTTAATGTATCCAATTGAAATCTGCAAATTCTAATTATATAAAAATGTTTCATATTTTTTCATTTTTATTGGCTATAGAATTTATAAGAGTGTAAAGGTTTAAAATTCTCTATTTTGATTGGTTGGTTGTATGCAAAGTTTAACTACAATGCAAATATTGTAAATCATTCATGTGGATCGACATGTAAATAAATGTAAATATTTTCTTTATAAAACTTTTATTTTTATTTACCGAGGGGAACTAAGTTAGGGTTGAGGGGGCGTGCTTTATTGGGGCTCCGCGGATATCGAGCACTTGAGAGATTATCAAAAAGTAAATATTCGCAATATTTAAAATATTACAGGGAAAAGATCGTCAGGTTTTTAACATTAGTTGTTTTCATTTTAAGCCATATTCCTGAAAGATATTCTTATTAAATCTTTTTATCTAAGACTTAAAATTTGCTAAATTATAGTTTTTATGGTCATATATGTGGTATTAACGCATGGGGTATATACGGGGTATGAAACTGAATGAACCTCTTTAATTCTGTATATCGATTACCGCTGCAGTAGTTCTATAGTGTTTATTGTTATAAAGTAATATAGCAATTATATGCGATGTATTTTAGTTGTTTTATTGATCTTTCAGTAAGATTTATTTTATAAGGAACATTCTTAGATATTTTGTTTAGATTCATCGCTTATCTAACAATATTTGAATTATTTGAATGAATTAAATGTTATTTGTTTGATATGTCTTGAAGCTTATTTTTGCGATTTTGTTAGACTTATCAGTTAAATTCTGCTTAAATATCAAGTTAAATATATAAAAGATTATCATCTTGTACCATTTATTCAATAAAGTGCATAATCTGTATTTAAATCATTTTTATCATCGAATATTCATCATTTTTCTAAGTTATACTGTTTAAATAATTTACAGATTAACGTGAATGTAATAAATTTGATCAACTATTTACTTGCACTTGTTAATCCTCACATTTAATGCATCTATCTCGATCACATGCAAAGCATAAAACTGCTATAAAATTTATATCAGTTTTATAGCAAAGCACTAATGTTGATTTATTTTTTGCATAAATACATAAAACATTTATAAGAGCCATTATAATACAGTGGCTTGATCTAACATTATCTGATATCAACCTTGTTTTAATGGACTTTGATCTACGACTCTATCGCATGTGCACTTAGCTGCTTTCCATAAATACTAGTCGGTTGTTTATCTGCTATGAACAGATTTGGCAAGCGTTTAATTGGCTTGCCAAGATTGCAAGGAGATCGTGATTCATCTTGTTGAGTTTTTAGCAGATGGATTAGAGTTAATAACTTCATGTGGTTTGCATTTGGCAGACAAACGTGCGCTGATTGATTGTTTGAGCTTCTATGAAAGTTTGAATAAATCATATGGGAAGCAGAATTAGTGGGATGCATTAAGAAATAGTCAAAATATTCTCTATAATTATCATATAATGTGATTCATTATGTAATATTATTGGTCATTTGTTGATTTTTATATTTTCTGATACGCTACAAATTATAACTTGTTTTTTTTATGGACAGTTGAAGTTTTATAGAAAGAAAACTTTTAATAAAAAGGTGTCTCTTTTTGTGCAATACATTACAAATTCTTCATTTTGCGCTGTACTATTTGCTACTTTTCTTTTTACTTCAATTACTTTATATTCATTTGAGATCTTGGTAAATATTTGAGAAATGACATGTTTTGGCATCTGTATCATTTCAAGGATGATATTCATGTAGATGCTGTTTGTTACGTTCAATATGCTGCAGTTCAAAACCCCAGTGCTTTGTATTTCTAATCAATCCATCGATTAATTGATACAACGCTGTATCTTACCAATTGCTTTATAAAGCACGGTCCATTTTTTATATCCCCCTCCCTTCCCCCCCCCTTTCTCTCTCTCTCTCTCTCTCTCTGTCTCTCTCTTTCTCATTCTCTCTCTCACTCACTCTCTCTTTCTTTCTTTCTTTTAACAGGATTAATTTAAGTCTGTTATTTAAGTTTGTAATGTATATGATTGTGGCTCTTTTTGTTAAGGAATTAATTTTTTGCAACTGAATTTCCAACATATATAAAATCAGTAATAAACCAATATATAAGTTCAATGTGAAATCTTAAATTGGTTTTATAAGAAAATTAACAAAACTTAGCCCTGAATTGTAATGAAAATCAGATAGTGTATACTGCAACAGTTTTTTGCTCAGTTTCATACTTTTATTCATAATTACTGTCATCAATATATACTCGTGTACTTTGACTTGTCTTCTACATACCCGCATACAGTCCGTCGAATACATGCGCTTTTGTTTGTTTGTAAACTTATTAATGAGAGATTAAATATTAAAGTTTATTGTTAAGTTGAGTATTCATCACGATTGGTCCAGTTTTATAAGATGAGTTGACCTGCACTCGTCTCTTTGTTAGAGATATGATTAGTTTATATTAACTAGCAATTTATACTATACAATGCAAGACTAATATTGGAGATAATAAAGCTATTGAACTTTATAACACACAGTAATGCTAAGTTTTATATTCCAGTTTTTACTAAATGTCTTCGTTTACTACTATAATTAATGACACGAATGTAATAACAGTGCACACCTTTTTTATTAAGAACTTTGTAGGTATATATGTTATTGTTATTGTATTTATGTAATAGTTATTGACAGTTAGAAATTATTAGAATTAAACTTAGGTATTATTGATAGAGCTAAATCATTTTATATATTATTTTCTCTTAAATTCAATAATAATTATAAATTATAAGTTTTATGATTATCATACAGATCCTGTTATGTAATTTTACAATGTATCAAAGAGAGCTGTGTTACTTTCGCCGTCTGTATTTTGCATAATTGATCTAATAAGCCTGTGCCTTGTTAAAAGCTAGCCTATAATTGTACTCATTGATAATCAATGACAGAATCATAATTCTTTCCTATTTCATTTTATTCTCAGTTTGTTGTCAGGCTACAGCGCTGCTGTGACTGCGAGTTGTGTGTACTGTACCCTAGTTGGTAGCTGGTCTAGGCGGTAGGCTAGCTAGTGTAGGTTATAGGCTAGTAGCCTTGAGGGGGGAGGGAGGAAGTGAGGGGGAGCAGGATATCATTGTGTTTTGATGCTTGTTATAATGTGACTGCGTTTGTGGGACACTGAAATTAGATATTAGTAGTATGCTTGTATTGTATTGAAAATATAAATGCTTATATAGTTCAAGTATAAATTTATGAAATAAAATGATATATTTTCAAATATAAGTATAAACAATACTTTTTATAAATTAATTGCTTTTATAAATTAAATCTGTCTTTACAAAGTGTTCGCTGTTTAGATTCAACCCTCTGTATAACAATAACACAGGCAGCCTTTGGTCTGTGTTTGTATGTGTGCGTATCCCTCTCTGTGCATCCCTCTTTGTCTCTTTGTCTGTGTATCTCTACGTTTGGTTGTATCTGTATGAGAGAGAGTTATTATAAAGATAATTACTGTTTTTTAATAATTACCTAGGTAGCTTTATTAATACTATTTCGATCTTTATGCTAACATAAAGGCTTTAAGCAATTATAATTATATATAAAAATAAGAGATTATAATTGTAATTAATATGAGACAATGTTATATTTCTGTATATTATACACGCAATAGTGATTATATTGCTGAATGAGAAGTTAGTAAGGTTTATTTGGTGCAATTAGTTATAATAGGGCTTGGATTAATTGGACTGAGGCTGTAAGTAGCTTACATCCTGTGTGTATTGATGGGCTTAGATTGAAAGCAACAACTGTAGCTTTGTTTACCGAGAACTAGTAAGTCATTTGTGTAGCATGAAAGGACACCTTTATTTTGTATTGAAGATTGATTATAAATATATACTAAAGCTGTGAGATTATATTTCAATACTTTAGAAAATGTTTTATGGCCATAGTTAAATGAAATGAATTATAAAAAGCAATTAGGCAGATTGATGGATTAAAAGCTTGTAGATGAAATATTGTTAGGTTTTCTTACAGATGATTTCACTTTAGTCTCCTTTACGTTTTGAGATTATAGAAAATATGTCGGTGCTACTTAAATTGGATATATCATTGTAGATTTTAAAAACATTTTTATTTCTTTTTGTTAGTATATACTAGTATTATTATCTTTAGTGATTAGTATATGGTAGAAGTATATCTATTTGTATGCCATTATAATAGACCTAGATTTGACTTAATATCGGTTGACTAATTAGCCTTAACGATATGTATTGACTAATATCTGCGATGACTATTTTGTTGAGTCTTTATTGTTTATATATTATTATTTTAGTATAAAACCTGCAGACATAAGTATAGATTTACTTTAGAAATAATGAAAGTTGATGAAGGTTTCTCAGTTTATTTATTCACGCTTTATTCACTAGATGTCGCAAATTACATTTCGGCAAATGACATTTCTATTAAAAGCTTTTATCTGCGTCATACATTAGATTTTACTTCAATGGCTTGTCTATTCTATACCGTGTCTGTCTGCTTGTCTGTGTGTTGTCTGTCTGTCTGTCTGTCTGTCTGTTCGTGTGTTAATTTTTGATGTAAATCTTCGATTATGGACTGTATTTCAGTTAATAATATTTTGATCAAAATTCTAACTATAAATATAGTCTTTTTTGTATATGTAAAAAGATCATCACATTTAGAATGTTATCAGTATTTTCACTTTTTTACTGAATTTATATTTTGAGATCTAAACTTATTTTCCCTATTTTCGTTTTGTTGCATCACTATATATTGATTTTAGGAAATCTTGTAAAGTTTTATTAAACTTAATTTTAGCTTTTTTCGATGATTTAGACTTTATTTAGTGCATTAAATGAAGCCGTATCACTTGAAGCTATAGAGTAAAAAGAAATCCTTCAAATATTATTATTATTATTAATACAACAATTATATATCGTATTGCGTCTATTATTCAGCGTTGTGCTGTATAATCTGTATAAAGTTTGTCATTTTGTAAATTATGACGATCTTTACGATTGCTAGTATTGTTATTATTATTAATAACACATTTATAATGCCACATATAGATGTCATGTTTAGTATTTTTTAATGCAAGTACATGTTATACAATAATTATTATGATATGTATATATATATAATTACAAATTTACTTCTATGTAGTTATTTTTTCGGGTATTAAAAAGGTGTCTTAATTATGTATGGTAATTATGGTAAATTGTCACAGTATTACACGAGTTATTTATTTGTAAATCACTGTGATTCGAATCTGTACCCACTACGCTGAGAGTTGAGTGTCGTATCATTATGTCAACAGTTCTCTTGTAAAAGCAGTAAATACTGACCTCAGATTGCATTAGCCAGTGCTTGGACGATTATGTTTCATTGTCTCATTAACAAATGAGACAATGAAGTTAATAGACAGACAGACAGATTTAATGTTACACAGATTTGCACACGTACTGATAGAAATAATAAAACAAAATATGTATTTTATAAGCTTGCTTATATATGTATAAATATGTAAATATTCACTTCTTAATATTTTATAGATTTAAACTTCAGCGAAAAAATGGTGTCGATGATTCATAAATGATTTAACAGAAGTTTGTAACAATAATAGATGAAACGCCTTGTTTTTTACTTTTATTTTAAAACCGCACCCTTTTTTATCATCCGACAATCTATATATGAAGTTGATTTGATTTGACAGAGTCTACTGCAACTGTTGAAGTGAATGTTAACTGAATGCATTAACTGTGATAGCATAACTGCATCTAATTAGAAATGCCTGTACTAATTAACATGAAAGGATTAACCTTAACTGTATAATATACTGTTACACAGATTTGCATGAGACTCTGACTACTGGCAGTATACAGCTAGTAGAATTATTCTAGTTAGTATAATAGATAAGGTCGTAGAAATAAATATATATGCACGTGTATTTAGATCCTGTAGGTTTAGGATTTAAGTTGAGGCTAAATATTTTTGCACGATTTCTGTTAGTTACCTTAATTGCAATGGTTTAGTATTCGTTTAGTTATATTAATGTATATTATATCTGAATACATATTAATGTATAATTGTATATGAAATTTTATGTATTTTTGAATGAAGTGTGCTGAATGTTTTTATGCTTTGTGTGCAGCACAGGAAATTAGATGGACCCCCTGGGGCTTTGTATTTATTCAATAATGGTTATTATAAAAATATATTGTTTAGATCAATAGCAAATCATTCGTGTTCTTTCAAACTATTTTAGATATCTTTACATTTCATGAGAATAAAATATTGATTATTTTGTGATGAATTTATAGTTTTAATGAAATTATTTTTTGTAGTCTTTTCATTTTCATAAACTTCATATATAGATAAGTTTAGCTGATCATTAAAAAAACACCAACTTTAGTATATATAGAATTAGTCCGTTATTTTATTGGGGTGTGCTTTTTTGATATTTATCAGATTTTAAGCAAAACGATGAGATTTGTGCAATCATAATGTAAATTTAATCAGTTGATTTGTATATGTTGTATTGAGACGGGCGCCTTTGTACACTTGAAGTATATAAGCTTTTTGTTGATGTCTCAGAGATTAGAGAGAAATTGTTGAAAAGATCACAAATTTTCTAATTCAGTGACATTTTTTTACAATATTAAAACTTACTCATTTATTGTACAGGATCTTTCACTCTATTATAATGTTATGTTCTATTATGACCTGTTATAATGCTGTGTTTTATTTCATAAGCTGTATCTAATATTATTTGTTAATTTTAGATTGAACTGATTTGTGTCACAAAATACAATTCTTTAAAATTGGCTTAGTGCCAATTTTCAATGATTACAATTGCCATTGCTATGTATTAAACCGACAATTCTGGATTAAAGGACAATTATGCAACAAATAAACGAACAATAAACAAACATATCATTCTTTTTCACATTAGCTTTTCACACTGTTTTCACATTACTAATTAATTTTCTTTGTAAATTTTTGTGTAAGTTTTATATGCATTATTTATTTACTGTACTAGAGTTCTAAACAGAACAGATGTTATCAAACTCTGTAGTATTTCAGTCTCTCCGCAATGCTTTGTTTATTGTTATTTGTTCATTTAAGTATTTGTTACCATCTGTTATATTTTGCTTCGAGGCTTTATTATTCATTTATATCACAAAAATCTAACCCTAATTTGTAACGAAGGCGATAAACAGGGAGGGGGTAGGCGTGGGAGAGAGTGACAGAGATGCTGTATTCATAACTAGATGGGTTATTTTAAAATTGTGATATAGACACCCTTTTTTCTTCGACTTATTTCAAGTTAAATTCAATTTTATGGTAATTATGTTATTGTGAAAAATTAATCTACTAATATTAAGTATAATTTCTAAAAATCTTAAACAATTTAAAAATAATTTAATTCTTAAATCTGTAGTGCAGTAAAAGGTTAACTAATGGCACCTTGTTCGTAATTAACTTAGGCGCCGCCGCGCCGGTAACTTTTAACTTGTAATCTCTGGTTTAGCTTAAATGCTGTTACAGCTGTTGTGTGACCTTACGTAAGCCATAACTGAACGCGTAGACGTTTACGCCGAGAAATACACACATGAAATACACGCAAGAAATACAGCAAGATATTGGCAACTGTTTTACAGAGACTACTTTGATTGATCTTTTGATTGAGCAAAACAATTTGTAAAAAAATTTGTGTTGTTTATTGTCGGGAGTTTTTCTTGTAAAAAAGTGGTAACAGTGTTGTGTGTTGAGAAAGTCTTGAGTGGCAATTTCTTTTTTGCTCTTGTAATTTCTTAAACGAACTCGTTGTTTGTAATTATATTATTGATTACCAGTAATATAAAGGTGTGCAATAATGTAAGATGTAACATTATTGAATCAAACTATTAATAAAAGTACTACACCAATAGTTTATAAAATATAATGATATTTATAAAGAAGAGAAAATACTATCATAGTTAGCAACCTATGAACAATATAACGGTATCTATTTATAACATATTTATCTATGTTATCTATTTTATTTACCGTGAATTTTTGTATATTGTATTTTGTGCTTGAAACGACTGGTATCATATTTCTATGATATGTTTTGTTATGATATTTGAGATAGTTTTGATAGAATTCATTCAGAGCATAGAATTAGTATCAATGATAGATTATTTATTATTTGATCCGATATAAAAGTCTTGTAATTGATTTATTTTATATTCAATTACAGTACCTAATAGTTATATTGTAATGTAATAAAATAGTTATTAGTGTTTTAAAGTCCAGCTTTTTTATTTTATGTGTAGTCATCTATCTCTATTTGTTAAAGCTTAGATTATAGAAATTAGATTAAAAATAGAAGCAAATGCTGTATATATAATGTTTTTATTTAGCCTCGATAATATAGAAGTTAAATTTGATACTCTGTATTCTTTCGACACCTTTTTATCTAATCTTTTGTCTCTAGATAAGTAGCTGAAAGAACTGAAAAGTTTTCTGATTTTTATGTTGTAACAATACACTGTCGATCACTAAATCTTGGACGCTCGTTTTTCAACGCACTAATTTCAACAAGAAACTTTGGATTTTTTATATAGAAATAGATACCCAACTTTTAGTTTGATTTACCTATAAATTGAAACAATAAGCAAATTAGTGCTTTTATGTTATACTATAAAATGAACAGTAAAGCTTAAATCGATACTTGTAGAATATAAATATAGTTAGTTCTAAAATAATCTAGATTATATTATATTCATCATAAAGAAAAGACGGATTAGTTTCTTTACACTCTAACTTATTTGCTATGTTTATTTAGCCTGTAATCTGCACTAGGTTATATAGGCTGCTTGGTTAATGACGTATAGTATACTGTGTACTTTGGCTGCATATGATTCAGCAATAATAATATTGACTTTATTGTAATACTTATCAAACAGTTTAAAGCGAAAACGCTGCCAAATGTAAAAAACTATTTTTATGTAGCTTACATTTGGCATTTGGTCCAGTATATTAACATTTAGATAATTTAATGGTAGACACATTTATAAATACCACGCAGTTGTTTGTCTGTGTTATTATACTGCATCAAAGAAGTATTATAAAGGTGTTTGCTAGGTATACCGGGCCACTGCTTGACTCAAGGCCTACTGCTATGATGTATATTCTTCTGCAGACTTCTTAATAATTCTTGTTTACAGAAAAACTGTCCAACAACTGATTCATAATCTCATTTTAAGAAATTCTACTGTAAATATTGTATTGGAATTATTGTTTTACTTTTCGTCTGCACTGAATAGTTTCTTGTAGTGTAATTTTAATAATATTGAAGCTTTCTAGAGTTTATGACATTTATGTTATTGCCTATAAGTTAATGTTCAAATGATGTTTTTTTAATTTCTTAACATAGAACTATAAAGTAGAATGGATGTCTTACAATATGGAATTGATATTAGAATTTAGAAGCTTTAATAGCAAGAAATTTTTCAAACAGTATTTATCTTTATATAAGTTTATAACTCAATTTTTTTTTGTCTATATTCTGATTTCATTTTTAAGTTGTATCGATTATAATTGAACTAAAGTAGTCATTCATTTAGCTGCTTTATTTTATTCAGTTTTATAGCTATCACACTGATTATATTCGTGTTGGCTTATTTCAGATAATGACTTATAATTACTGCAGAAAATAAAATAATTAAATTATACTTATGATAATCAGCTGATTATGAAGCCTGTATTTACATTAGATTAATAAAAGGATGTAATATTTGGTAATTTTTAGTTAAAAATATTTCTACTATCGTGAAACTATTCAATTTGGATTATAAATATCATGTAGGATTTATAGAAGAATGATATAGAACAATCAGCGATTTCTCCATTTGGATTATTATATAATAATTTAAATACCTTTTTATTAGGGAAAACGAAAGTATATAGCTGAATGGTTAGAATAAGTATATAGCTGAATTCTTAGATTAACCAAGTTTTTACTTTTACACAAACTTTGATAAAATGAGGAGAAGCAAACGAAATAAAGGATCTGGGGGTAAGAAGGGTACAGTTACTAAATCTAACGAGGAACCCCTCCCCAATGGCGCACCACCGGTACCGGAAGCAGTTCCGGAAGTGTTATTAATTGATAAAAAAGAATCTGGTAAGAAAGATAAAGGAAAAGATAATCCTAAAGAAAAGGTGTCTACTAATAAAGACACAAAAGAAAAAGGGCAGATTTCTGGAAAACACACCGAAGATAATATTTACCATAATTCGGCAATGATCAAAGAACCGGCAAGTTTAGTTGCCGCAAATAACGGCAATGAAACTATCTTGCCAGAACATTCTCTGATTGCCAATCATGCGGAAAATATCGCAAACGCTAACGATGACATCGCTGGTGTCGCTGAGACATCAGATGTCGTTGATTCAGAAGGAAATGTCGCGACGTCGTTGAATGAAAGCGTAGATAAAACGTTAGATTTATCCGTCGATTCTTGTGTCTCGTCACCGAATAGTATAACGCGTAAACTTACTGATGATATTAGTGAAGAACGTAATAGTCATTGTGATGTCATCATGGAAGATGATGATGATAATAATGATAACGATGATCAATCGCAGAATAGTCATCACGACGAACAATCACCGAATGTTTCAAATAAAGGATCAATCTATGACGATACATCGCCTCACGAACAAAACTCAATCGATGCAAACGTGTTCACTTTCTCTCAACAATCCACCCACCGTAACTTTACATCATTCGACGCAGCCCCTCACGCAGCCCAGCCCGCAGCCCAAGCGTCTCTGGCTGCTAAAAGTGAGCCTAGATTACTCGCTCTAGTGACTGAAGGTGACACTAAACAACGCAATCGAATGTCAACCATTGAGATAGGATCTCCGTCTCTCTCGCTATTGGCTGATAGCGATCCAATGGGATTAAAGCGTAGAAGTATGATTAATTTAGACCTGAGAGAGGCCCTTCCGGGGGGATCACAAGAGGCCGCCCCCCCCCCTGTCCCTCCTCATGCCGTATCAAGCCCAAGACCAAGGGCATCAACGGCATCTGCCGCTGTTCCTGTTGCCGATATTGGCAAGTTCCCGGGGGTTGGTAAGATTCCTACCATGGGTAGGATACCGGTGGTTGGATTGAGCGAGAGGTTGCCACCTACGGCGCCACCTGGTGGCAGCCGAGCGGCTAGAGCGGCTGCTAAACAGCAACAAGCCGCCGGTGAACAAGGTAAGCCGTCGAATATAGTGACAGTGCTGGGACAGAAAGTTGAGTTGAGACAAAAGAGTGAATTGAAGAGTGAAGTGAAGAGTGAAGTGATGCCGGTTAAGAGTGAAGTGCAGGCTTTAAAGAGTTCAACTTCATCAGCAAAGAGAGTCAACAGCATTCGCAAGTCTCTTATCAAGTAAGCTAACTCTCTTTTCAGTTAAATTGATCATAATCTACTTATTTTACTTTTGATGATATAATACTATAGTAGGTAACCGCCTTAGAATATTTTTCTTTTTTTGGTTGCTCGTTTATATTTTATTGCGTTTTTTTGTATCAATTTTGTAAAATATTGCTCAAATAAATACTATAGTAGTACAAATAATGATGATACTATGATCTGCTTGGATGCTTTGTTGTTGACAGTATCATGATAGATCTTTGGTATTTTTTTGATACCTTTGAAAAATTATTGTTATAGATTAAAAAGCTAACAATTATCTGTCATTAGCTACCAGGATGTTATTTATGTTAAAACTAAATTTTTAATTACTCTGAACAACTGACATAATTTCATGAATAAGTCATTATATTACTTCATTTAATTGCTGTATCATAATCTTACATAATTTTGTGTATTACTAGTGTATAAACTGGCTTTACATGTTACATGATTTAAGCTTTTATTATTATTATTTATATATTAGTAATATTTAATTGTAATCATTATATCATCAGTTTTGTATGATAAAATACTTTGTTTATTAATTAGTTTAGTTATTTAATGAGTGAAGTGAAATTTAAAACAATAAGCGCCATCTTTCGAATGAGACAAAATGAATATTTATTTATAATCTTTTTCTTGGAATTCGTATTGAATTTATCAGTTCATTGATAGATATGATATATATGGTTTAATAGAAATACATGCGCGCTCTTTAAAGGTGTTTCTTTAATTACATTGAAATTAATTGAACATTATTTAAATCTAACATTAATTGAATAATTTATAATTTCAGATTTGGACCTTTTGGTAAAGAAAAGGATAAAGATAATGATAGTAAAGAGAAAGAGAAAGAGAAGGAGAGAGAGAAGGAGAAAGAGAAGGAGAAGGAGAAAGAGAGGGAAAAAGAGAAGAACAAAAGTAAGAGTAAGAAGGAGAAAGAGAAAGATAGATTGAGAACCTTCAGTAATGATTCACAGATGAAACTTTTCATTGGCTCAGATCAAGGTTAGTTTTAACTTGATCTTTTTATTAAAATATTCACTCATTGTTATACAATCTTTTATATTTGTTTTATTTTAATATACACTTTTAAATTCAATGTTTAATTCTCACTGTTAGTATGTATTGGGTTAATCTTTACTTCAGATATTATTATTTATGTATTTATTTATATATTAATTTATATATATCTATTATCTTTTATTATTAATATTTGACTGAATTTTAAATTTCAACTTATTTAATTTTTTTGCTTTGTCGAATACATTGCTTTCTTATTATCAATCTATCTTATATGAAAATTATTCATTTGTATATATCTTTGTTCTATTGCTTGATAGAACTTTGGTTTCATACTTTGAGGTGTGCATTTGAAAACATAATGCTTCTTTTTATATGCATGATATATTATGAATAGAAATGAATAAGTTATATATATAGATTTGAAATTACGTACAATAAATCTATCACAAATTAAACTTTGCACGCAAATCAAATTTAAAATCTTTATACAGTAAATTTACTAATTTTAGATATCAGTGATAATGTCTTTGATATACAGTGAATGATATATTCGACTAAATTAAAACGAAACTATCATAAATCATATCACAATGAGAGACCATAGACTTTTATGTTAGAATTTTCTAATACTAGTTTCACTTTATTGCAATTAAGATTTATTTTTAGTATTTAATTGAAGTAAAACATTCGTAAAAATAGCAAATACTATAAATACATTTCTTGTAAATCATTTATCATAAAATATATGTATGGTAAATAGATACTTTAGTGCAAAGTTGATAGTAATTGTATCTATTTATATATTGTATTTTATTTGCTTATCTGGCTATTGATTTATTACATCTAACTTGGTTTAATAGTTCAGACTGTTTTTATATTGCTGTGATTTTTCACAAGTTACAGTTTAAATAAGAATTCATGAGAATTATTGAGCTTTATTTCAAGTATCTTTCTACTCAAGATTGTAAAACTTTATACTGTCAAATTATGACAACAAAGAATTTGTATTAAATTCATTTGTTAATACTAGTTAAAGATTAACACTAGTTAAAGATTAACAGTAGTTAAGATTAACACTATTTAAAAATTAACACTAGTTAAAGATAAATACTAGTTAAAGATTAATACTAGTTAAAGATTAATACTAGTTAAAGATTAATACTAGTTAAAGATTAATACTAGTTAACGATTAATAGTTAAAGATTAACACTAGATTGAGTGACTTAATTTGTTAAACTCCTTTTATTCTATAAAATTCCGAAACTTTATGAGTTCTAAATTATCCTGAAAATTAACAGTCTTAAATCTTAGTTTTAAATAACAACCGAGTTGATCGATAGATTTTTTATCAGTACATAAAAAGCATCGAGTGTCTCATAAAATCAATGCCTTCATATAGAACAGGCTCTTGTGTTTGTAGGG
>JAQIXG010001801.1:0-20089 GCA_034700105.1 Oconnorella tubifera | reverse complement strand
TACCTACCTACCTACCTATCTACCTACCTACTTACCTACCTACCTACCTATCTACCTACCTACCCTACTTACGTACACCTACCTACCTACCTACTTACATACGTACCTACCTACTTCGGTAGGTTGGTAAGTAGGTATGTAGGTAGGTAGCTACGTAGATATGTAGGCTACCTACCTACCAACCTACTTACCCGCCGACCTATCTACTTACATACCTATATACCGACCTACCTACCTACCTGCCTACTTAGGTACGTACCTACGTACCTACTTACGTATCTACCTACCTCGGTAGATTGGTAAGTAGGTATGTAGGTAGGTAGCTAGGTAGATATGTAGGCTACCTATCTACCTATCTACCTAGGTACCTACCTACATTTATTGCTCATTTCTTTCAAGTTCTTTTTTGTTGATACGCATTTTTGTCATTTAATGATTTAACTTATTATTTATTTCTATATATTTATTTATATATATTACTAATTATTTCTGTATATTTTACTATTAATTATTTAATTTTTATTATTATATCGATTATAATTATTATGATAATTAAGATTATTACGTTATATTATGTTATAGTATAAAGTATAATATCTAAAGATATTCTAAACTGGAACAACATAAGTCACGTAAATTTTATCCAAAAATGTAATCTTAATGGCTGCAGCCCAAATTAATTGGGCTGCAGCCAAAAGTAAATTGTTACTTTGGGCTGCGGCTTAAAGTAACCGGACTAGCAATATTCTCACGTGCACAGCAATTATATTGATTGATTCTCTCTTATCTTATGATTAAAATCATTTTTAAATTTAAATTCAGAAACTTTCACAATTACAAAGACAATATGGAGGATAATTCGGGACAAGGGAAGGACGGGAATAGACCAGGCGATGAAGGAATGCCTGATGATGCGTCCGGGCTGGGAGATGATCCTGTTCTTGAAGTAGAGAAGGAAGTCGCTGCTGAGCTTCGTGCCACTTTTAATAAATTAGAAGAAAACTTTCGCAGCGTTTTTGATGAGACGATGTCGAGTTTTGCGACGCAGCGTGAAGAAGATAAAGCTGCAGAGGCAGCGAAGAGAAAAAAAGATGTACTCAGAACTAATAAGGTGGATTTTATTATATACTGTGATGTTTTAGTTTTTAAAATAATTTAACTTCTGGACTGATTAAATAATTTCAGTTTATATTTAAATTTATTTAATTATACACCGTGGTATTTCAGTTTTGAAAATAATTTTAGTTCTCTGCTGATCAATTAATTTTAACTTATATTCTTATTTCATTTACTTTATTACTACTTCTATATGAGTTCTGAAAGTAATTTTAGTTCATCGAATTTATATTCAGTTATTAATTCAGTTTTCAATTTAATATTTAAAGCCAACAACATTTAATTTGTTTTTTCAAATATTTAATATTATTTTTTTATATGCAGGTGTTTCGTGATGTGGCTAGGCCGCTTGGCTCAAAGTGGAAGCCAGTTTTTGAGTGGCTTCTTCGTGGCTTACCTCGTGATCAGGTTATTAAACATTTGGCTTTGAGTCAACTCTTCTGTTGGGAATCTATTATTATTATTAAACGCACGTTCTGTTATTTTATTCTGAATAGCTGAATAATTCTGAAACTTTCAATAATGTTAATAAACAAAAATGATTGCTGATAGTGTCAATAAATGGTTACAAAAAATTTCAATAAATCATTGCAAATACATCAATTATGTATTTAAAAATACATCAATAAGCCATTGGAAATACATTAATGTATTATTACAAATACAGCATAAATCATTATAAATACATCAATAAATCATTACTAATAATTCAACAAATCATTTCAAATACTGTAAATAAATCGTTACAATTAATACCATCGTTCTGTATTTCATTAGATGCAAGCAGAAGTAGTCAAGGTTGAGTTAGAGAAGCCATTCATGCAGGCGTACAAGTCACTCATGTCATGGAAAGAAGTCTGTAAGACAACATTTGACATCAGACAACTTGTTGACGCGTTTGAAGCAAATGATCTGAATGATCTTGCTACCCTAACGCGCACAATCCTCGACAGTGAGTGATGATACTAATTTGCAGTGTGCATTTGTTCAATAAGTGGTTAGAGCGCTGGATTTGAAATCGATATGTCCAGGTTTGAATTCCGTCTAACTCACTATTTCTATAACTTGCTTGATCCTTTAGTAAGACGCTTAAATTGACAGCTACGTTTTTGACAGCGTTCACATAATGCTGCAATCCAGAAGTTAAACGTAATCTTAACCTTATGTCTGTAAGTTCAATAAAGTGAAAAACATTAAAGAATAGATAAATTTCTTCTGTTTTTGTTTAATATTAATGTTTAAAATTTGATTCTTAAATTCAGAGACACACCCTCGCCTTTCCCCTCCACTCACCCCTTTTCTTAACAGTAAATTTATAAACAATTGATATTTCTAGCTTTTAACAATGTCACGTTTAAAATAATATTTAGCCGATGAAGAAGCCCTATTTAGTTTGGCCCAGGCTATTCCGGGTAAGTCCGGGCCCGGGGGGGCTGGCATACCCGCAGGCCTGAAACCAGTTCCACCGATCACAGACGACGTCTCAATAGATGTAACAAAGAGCGCTACTGGTAAAGCTTCTGACTCGCTCGCCTCAAGCAGTAATGTAGCGGGTTCAACACCAGTCGCTGCTGCATCGTCGGAAAGATTGAAGAATGCAACGGAAGAAAAAATAAGCCTGGAAGGTATTTTACTTTAGTTCTAATTATACTGGATAAATTTGTGTTCAATTTTACATGTTGGGCTAAATTGAATGTTGTATTATATCTTATGAATAATATCTTTAATAAGTATGACTTAAGTAGTAACTTTGCAATGTTTTATTATAGGTATTGTATTCATAATAAAGCTTCAATTTCAGTGTATTTTAAGTATCGTATTGTTACGTTCAGTTGCATAAATTGTTAGCTTTGAACAATATACTAACATTAAGCTACTTTCGTCTGGTCGCATATTCAGTTATATTACTTGCATGCTATTAAACTGCTATTTTATCACTAGTAGCATCGTTATATTCATTACCGAGAGAAGTTTTAAATGAATGCATCTTATTTTATGTTACGTATATAATAATTTATAAATAAATTTTATATTATTTTATGTCTTGCGTTATATTTATTCATTCTACAGAAGCATTGGATGATCGACATATCCTACAGTTAGCGAAGAAGATAGGAGGTGAATGGGAGCCTCTTGCTAAATCTTTAAGTCTCAGTGGAGACGATATTAAAGAGATTTTAGAAGCGGAAGGGAAGTCGTACCAGGGTGCGTTTAAGCTTTTATGGAACTGGAGAGATACAATAGACCCGCAGTCACAGGATAGTGTGAGCAAACTTAAGTCTGCTTTGATTAGCATCAATAGACTTGATCTGGCTATGATGTATAAGTAGAGATTGAATCGTGTTGTGAGAGTTAATTTTATATCAATACATTATTGTCTTTCTTGTTTGCGAAGCTATGAATGTAATTATCAAGGATATATTTTGAATATTCAGTGAATTTAAATCTCAATATTACAATGTTAATGTTTTTATTAATAAGTGATAGAGTACATAATATTTTGTTAATACTGCAGTAGATTGCTTTTATTGTGTTGTTCATTTTAGAAATTATATGTGAGATGCTGTAATAATGTAAACTTTTGACTTAATGATTTGTTATCATAGTTAATTTTAAGATTATGTAATTTAATACATAAAAAGTTATAAGAGTGCCTTAAGCGTGTGTGATATTATGTGTTGTTACAGATTGTTAACACTGCTTTTATCTTTTTAGATCATTTTATCATTTTGATTTTTTCTGTACTAGTATATATTTACATGAAATTGCGTTAAAAATGTACTATATATACGTATAAGTTCTAGTTTTTATACAATGTCGTCTGCTCATATTATGCGTTTATTAATCATTTCAATAAAGCTCATTATTTAAAATGCAACACACTTCTACGATCCTGTAGGTATGTAAGTCAGTAATAATAAGAGACGTAGTATTTATAATAAGAAATCTTAATAATAAGAGACTTAGTATTAAGAAAACGCACGCTTTAAACAAAATCAATTTCCATTTGATTGTCAATACGTATATAAAATATAAGTTTATAATTACATCCTTTGATGTCAATATTATTGAGTTAAATTATACATTGTATACATATCAATGACAATATTTACATTATTTTATAATTAAATTGATAAAACTTTATAACAGAGGCAGTCACAAGCTGTACTAATCATATCTTACTTGCTAAAGATTATACTAATATGCTGCATAATTAATTATATATCACAATTCTCATTGAAAATACAAAATAAGTATTAATTAACAGCAATTATAGAATCAATAATTAAATTAATCATAAATTCTTTCAAGCAATAGCTTTACCGTTAAAATGTACAGCAATATGAATTATTTTATGTTTTTATGTAACAAGTACTTTTGTAAAAGGAATGTATTTTATACATAATGCATTGATTGTATGCGTATAAAATCATTCTGCAAGAAGAATTCGATATATTTTAAATCAAATTTAAATGAGTCAATCTGCAATAATAAAATGCCATGTTTCAATGAATGAGGCCAGAAGTGAAATGTATACACACAGAGCGAGACAAATAATTTTAATTTAAAATTAGCGGGGGGTACACAAAATAGCTATCTTATTGCCTCCTTTTAACATAATTAATAATACCGATTATAAAATGCTCACAATGCATTGGACAGACGCTAAAACGTCACAAAATAAGCTCGGATTGGAAAAATATTACATAGTAAAATCAGCAAAATATTATTGGACAAAATATCATTCGATCAAGGAGAGAAATCAATGACAACTGAGATCACAAATAGTAGATAATCAAATTTTGGTTGATTGCAATAAGATTTAGAAAAAATCTCATAATATCAATAATTAGAGTAATCTGTAATCTGAAATTAGAACAACGCAATGGATTGTACTGAAAGGGCAACGGTTGCACAATGACAACAGCAACTGTTGTCATTGTTGCATAAACGGTTGCTGCAGTAAAGTTGCAGTACCGGTTACAGCTTCGACTCTTTGCTATCGTGTAGTAGCTGTTTCATATCGAGCAACGATTGCGTGATGGATTCGTAAAGTTTAGCGGCGTTTGTATCGTCAGTCATCCAACGATCTACTGCGATATTGATGCTGTTGGACAAAGAAAACTAAACTTATTAGAAGATTCAGAAGAAATTACTAATAAAACTTTACTTATTATTACTGAATGTAAAATAGCATATTTCAACTTTATTTGATTTAAAACAACAGTTTTACTGTCAAGCGTTGATTGGTTAATAAACATTAAATTGCAATTGAAAATTATATAACATAGAGAGTATTGAACAACTTACTTATCAGTCTCTATGCCATAGAAACAACCGTAGCCATTCTTACACATAGGAGCTACTCCCCCTATGACTGGTGTGTAGCCGATACAACTTGTAGACAAGATGTAGTTTCCCCCACCACCGCTGTGGAAAAAATAGACAAATAAATTTAAAATAAATTCAAAAATCTATTTTTTATACATAAATTTCAACAAAAAAATCTGAAAAGTCACATATTAACAATGAATTATAACGGTCTCTAATAACAGAGATCTCAATTTGTTTTTTAATGCTACAAAGAAAACTCGTTTTTATGAAAAAAGAATTTTCTTATACAAGAACTTCCTTTCAGGATACAAAAATTGATTTCGTAAACGATCAAATGTATGAAAAAAAGGACTTCTATTTATTAGATACAGTAAATATTAATAAAAACTATATCACATTTAAATTAAATAAAATGCAGTTTTGCTGTAACCTTTTAACGTAAGCTGGATCGGTATATAGCTCAGGCATAGGCAATCCTTGTTCCAACGCTATTATTTGAAGTCCAAATAAATGTCGATCACAGCCTGCATGAAACGATATGATATTAATCAAATAATAAAATTGATCAATTATTTCTTTCTCTTTATGATAAACTTTAATCTGCTAAATTATTAAATTTAGTTATAGTATAAAATCTTGTCATAAAGTTCAAGTTTGAAAAATCATCGCATATTTGCAAAGAATATAACTATCATTACTGCCATTAAACTTTCAAATCGCTTTTTACGAATTAGTAGCAACTATTAGTAATAAAATGATTTTGTTAAAAGGTTTTACCGTAATTTTCTTGAGCTTCAGCCATCAGTTTGTTATGCTTCTTCATTGCATCATTCAGCAACTTCATCCGTTGTCGCGTCTTATATAATACATAATAATGAACAATTCAATAATGAAGTAAGCATTTAATTTTTACAATTTAACTCTAGTTTTATGTCTGGATTGAGTATAACATAAAATATATCACAAATGTCAATTGAAGAAACTTTTACTTGATAAACCTTGCATTTTTCTTAAATCATTTGCATAGTCACTTGGATTTCTGATGAATTTCAATACAAACAATTCAGCTTAAAGATTAGTTTTTAAATAATATACCTATTAAATATAACCTCTTAATTAAAAAAAATAGATGCTTTACCGGTATCTTACTATCTAACATCGCCTTAGAAAAGTCGATAACTTCTTGTGTACATGATCTCAGTGTTTCAGTTCTGCCTCTATAGAACTTTCTAGTACTCGCTGTCTCATAAGCTGCTCCTGGTCTAAACACAGCACACAATCATAAAGATATCTTATCAAACCCAATCTAAATCATGTTAAATATCATTAAAACTTCGTGTTTTAATTAATGAAGTTACTAACTCAAATAAAAACCTACTTTCCATGCATTCGGTAATAACCAAAGTGTAGTGCCATTTGCATAAAAGTGTCCGGATGCATGTTGTTTTCACGTAGAAACTTCTTTCCAAAACCTTGAAAACTTCGACAGACAATCTCAATATTTTCTCCCTAATATAATAATTTAAATATTATGTTGAAAAAGATCAACACACTAGGAAAATACTTAATAAATATTTGTAGATAATTACTTGCCAGATGGCATATTAAAATCACGGAAGAGTAAACAACCGGATGAATGAAAATGACAAAACATTATCTAATAATGTTTCTTCCTTTTCATTGTAATACTACCAATTTTCATATATAAAACGCACAATTTCTATTTTTATATAAATAAAAGAAAAGAAACCAATATAAGATATCAAGCCATGAAAATTAAACTAACTTATTGCTATTGATTAATAAAGTATTATAAGCTATCTATTACCACTATATATCTATCAAAATAAATTAAACTATGAACAACAAAAACACCAACACAAAGTATTAAGATCAAATTAACCCATAAACAATACTAGAATACTGCTCCATTAAGAAGATACTAGAAAAAGCTTACTCCTTGTTTGTATAAAAGGTCTGCAGCATCTATAGCTTTCAGAATTCTATCATCAATATTGAAGACAATTTCTTGAGGAACGGACAGAGTTCTGATATGCCTAGGACCCTGACAAATATTACGTAAATATAAAAGTGAACAGATGTACAAAGTTATAGAAATAACATTTAATAGACATCAAAGATGGGCCATCTTATAACACCAAACCCAAAACATTTGAATTGGAAGTAAAAACCGGAATGAAACAAGACTATACCTTCCACTGGTATTCACACATAGACATAGCAATGTAGATGAAGTACGACTGAACAACATTAACCATTGCATCGTGAGGTGCATGCTGCATGAAAAAATAAAATAAAACAATACTTTCTTTCAGTTTAACTACAGTAATTTTTCTAAAGTAAATTGTAAATGTAAGTAGTATTAATACAGAGACTCTTCAGTAATAATTTATATGATTTGCACTTCATTTTACATAAAATTAAGCATAATTCAACCATTTTTTACAAGACTAATTTCATTGTGAAGAATAGTTTCAATCACTAAATATCCTGATAAAAAATTGTTGATGCGACATTGAGAAACAACAAAAGCACAAAATTGATTAGATTAGTATTTTCTGTAAAACAAAGCCCAGTTAATGCGCATGAAATATGATAATTACTACGTGAAATTATAACAGCAAACTAACGTCACAATTGGAAGCCATGAGTCCATTCTTAAATGCAATCAGAGACATTGATTTATCAAACCAGCGACTTTTAGCATTACCCACAAGACCTTCGCGAGTAAGCTACAAACAGCAAGATTGATGTTCATGAACTGTTACATTACAGTTCACAAACACAAATAAAAGAAATATAAATCAGGCATCTGATAAATTCGGCATCTAATTAGAATCGTTTATCAGTGTGATTTAATTATTCTGTTCTTCTGAGTTTTATTATTTATACTTTTATTATATAAAATAAAAGGATAAATTAAACGATCAGTTTAACATATATATATTCCGTCACTGTTTATAAAAAATTGCCGTCAATACACCCCCCCTAGTCAATTTCCATGTGTCAGTAAAAGTAATGACGCAGTACTTAGTTCACTAATATCTAATATATACTTCATCATTGGTAACAGGAGTGATGTCTTCAAGAACTACGATGAACACAGCCTTCTGCACCTCTAGCAACATATTGAGGTTGTTCGGATGAATACTTATCAGATGCTCTCTTAACTGTAAAACATATATTCAATTAAATAAATCATTAAAAAGAAAAAAAATATACAAAACAACCACTAGAAACAAACTCGATACACAAATAATTATCAAACCTGCAATTCCCTGAGAAAAGTTTCTAGAAAATTAACCAAAAAACAATTCAAACTCAATTATTACTAAAGTTTGAAAATTTAAAAATTGTCGAGCATTTATTCAGTTTGTAAAAGTTATTAAAACGGCATTAGAACATTACCTATAATAGAGCATTAACGACTAATCAGAGTATCGACTAAATACAGTACTAAAATCAATTAATAGTATCAGGAGTAATATCGTGCAAAATTGAATTTAAAATTTTTGTTTAATGAAAAGCAATTTGAAATTATAGCTATTTGCAAACTCTTAGCAATATAAAATAATACATAATAAAATGTTACATAGTTTTTACCACAATGAAAAATTATACCCACCTCATACCAAGTTGTCCTATTCTCCCCGGTCAATGCCCCCAAGCCAGGACCTTCGGGGTTTCCCTCGCATAACGCCTGTATGTTCTTTAACTGAAGCTCTATTTCCGGCGACGTTATAACATCGTGATTTTCATCAAGAACATTAAACGTGAAAAACCGATTCTTACAAATTACGAGCAAATGAGATGGACAATCCCCTTCAGCTTCTAATGAAATAAACAAAAACAAAGTACATTAAAACAAATATATCATATTTTCATTATTAAATTATAACTTTTAATTTCCTCACTTTCATATTGATTAAGTAAAATTTCTCGACATTTGTATTGAATATTAGTAATGTTAATAATATTTTAACAATAATGTAATAACTGAATACAGAAATGCATAAATATGGTACAATAATAAATAATACCTAGACAATATAAAGAATTAATATTGTTCAGCAGTTAAATATAGCAACAAATCGATAGAATAAAGTTAAGTAAAATGTGATAGAGATGATAAAAAGGTGTTGAAATGTTCACATATCAAATATCCGATGTATAGCAATATAAAATCCAAGCCAATCTTAAACTTAAAGTATAAATTTATTTAAAAATGAAAAAGAAAGAGTCCTAATACCAGTTTTGAAGTAATCATTGAGAGCATCCACATCTCTACCCGGTGTCTTGCACCCACAGAACATTCTATAAAACTGATACATCGACCAGACTGTAGTTTTACCCCCCCTGTCTATAGGCAGCCTTTCTCTGAATAATAAATAAAACAAATATCAGTCAAATGACAAAGTGATTAAAGCGGTGAATCAAGAACTGTAATTTCTGAGTACAAGTTCAGTATGACCTAAAATCCATGTATTTGATAATAAGTTCATAATTTAAAGTCTTCAAAATTGGTGATGAATTTCCAATCTAGACATTACATTTAACGCGTTTAAGAGAAAAACTTTAAAAATCAATTTACAACTAACAGAATATAGACAATTTAATTACAAACAATATCTTCTATGAATAAATTCAACAAGAAAACTTTTCACCTACAAAAACTACTTTAATAAGTTTACGGCACATCTCAATTTTTACTCTCAGCAGTTATTTTTCTATTTTTACAAGGATGGAGCAAATTTTCTTTCAGGGGTTATTTTCTTTCTTCATAAAAACCTGACAACCTCTTTTCACTCATCTTAATACCTCTGACAATCAGTTGACTCTTTAAATTCTATTATTAAAATTGCTAACTCAAAAACTGAAAGACTGACTTGCGTAAAAGTTGCCAGAATTGCAGCATGTACCATGTGACCAAAGCGGCTCTCTCGCATTGAGTGCCGAGTTTAGGCGGCCATGCCTCCCTCGAGTAGGGAGCGGGGCCCCCAAAATTAACGTAGGGAGCATGGGGCATACGAAGACTTAGGTAGGCATATTTCTCCCACCAATCAAATAACTGTATAAAGTATATATACAGTCATTTGATATATATGTTATATATCATATTTGTATATAAAGAATATAGAAAGTTATTTGATATATATGTGAGTATAAAATATATTCACATATATATCAGAGTCTTGTGAACCGACACATTTAGGTTAAATTCCAGTGAAAGCTCACTATAACGCTAACTCGCTGCCCCCTTATTAAGATGCTAAAATTAACATATTTTAAATAATAATATACAGTAATTACACTTTAATTACATTTAAAACTAAATTGCACACAAATGATATTAACTTTCTGCAACACTCTTATACAAAACACTAGAGTGCCTTGTGAAACATTCGTAATAAACTTATATATAATTTAATATAACATTATTTGATATTGTAAATAGTAAATTATAACCCAGTTTCTAGAATGATTGGCAGTTTCCATAAGTTGTCTATGAAGCTGACTGCCAATGCCGACAGCGAATCTTCTGACAATATCCTGAGTTTGTTTAAACTCACTGTCAGTTAAATGAGGCCGGACTAAATGAAAAAATTGAAACATAACAAAAAATGAAACATAACACAGTAATTAAACTAATTGCATGCATGCTAATATTTAAAATATTTAAATTTATACTAAAACTCTGCCCTTGTCATCAATTTTAAGGGTTGTACTAAATTTACAATAATTGTAACTAGAATATTAAGACTTAAACAAGACAAAAACGCAAATATTTCAATTAACTAATATATATATATACCCGACTCAATATATTTAGCGAGAGTGTGATCGAGTGGAGGAACAGGGAGTGACGGCAGAGTATTTTCCAGCTGGAATGTCTTCTCTTTGTCATCACCCAGAAACATATAAGGAATGGGCATTCCATAATGCGGAGCAGCCATTCAATCAGTTATAATGTAAAGTAACGAAAGCTACAAAACTGTAAAAGCAATTCCTTATATAATTAGCACAGAAAGCATTTTAACTTTTTCCAGGAATGGGGAAAATTTATCAAATAATAGTAATTGGGTTTTATACAATTTAGGTTTAAAAGTTTAAAAATCATAATCATTGATACTATTTAATATGATAATGACAACAATTATAACGAGTAAATGTAATTAATTAATTACGGAAACACGTAATGGTACTATTCTATTCACTATTTAACAATTTATAAACAGTATTAATTAATTAGTTATGTAGTTATTTAATATTTAATATAAAATAAATAAATATTTACTTTTGCAACAAGGCACAAAGTCTATTTGGGTCAATAGTTCAACAGGTCAAATACTGGATCATGAGATCAATTAGTTGCTTTTGAGATCAATTAATGCATTTAATAAGATAATGCTAATAGATTATTGCCAAAGGTAGCTTATCGCAATGCTTGGATGTCTCCAAATTAAATTATAAGTTTATATCCACTTTTAGATATTGAATAAAACTATCAGTAATAGTTCCATTTCAATTTGTACTGACAAATTAGTAACAATTAATCTCATGGTATAAATATAATGTACAAAAGTAAATCATAAGATAATATTCAGGCCTAATTACATTCACAAACAGTTCAGTCTGATGTTGTAATTTTACATGCAAGGACGCTGACGCATTATCAGTATCCTTACGACTGGTAGTGAATATATTCATAGAAGCTTAATCTTTGTAGCTGCTATCTGAAATATTTTAATTTTTCAGCTATTTAGACGCTTAGATAGCTTACCGCAAAGCAGTAATGTAAAAAAGACTTGAAAAAATGTCATCTGTATTTTTTAGGTAATCGTCTCCCTATCACCTCCTGGACTTCCCTCAGTTATCTATGCGCGTGTGTCAATAGCCCAATATTGTATCTTGATATACTAAACTAAATGATATTATTTGCCTATGTAACCAACAATTAAAAGAGGCCTAGTCTAAAGGTTTCTAAAGAAGCGTGATCTATTTTTTGACTTGTTTACCATTGCTACTAAATCTTGATTTTCTAAAGCAACTAAACATATACTAGCCCATATTAGTATGCACTTTTATTACACAGGACATTATATTATAGGCTATTATAATTATAGTTGAATAAATTAAAGATTGGCATAGAACTTGAATTTGATCGAGACTCAGTTAGTATTATAATGATTAGATTTAGGGATTTTTTCTGATAATTCATGATAATTATAAAGTCATGATAATTATATTATTACTAATGATTGTAGCATTACATGACTAGATATTTTTTAATCGCTTATTATTCTTTAATGTAATACTTTATCTATAATTATAGTTGCAAACATTTAGTCACAGAGTCTAGTGGCTAATTCTGTCTATATAATAATATTATATAACAGTTGTGTCATTATTATAATATATAACCGTATTCTAGGCTTCGTAGCATATCTTTTGAAATGTCTGCTCCATTGTTTGGAATGCCGCTTCCTGCAGTGTTTGTGGGTGATGAGCGAGAGAAAACTTTCCAACTGGAAGATACACTTCCATCTCTTCCGGTTCCATCTCTGGACGCTACGCTCGATAAATATTTGCAATCAGGTAGGCCTACTATGCCTCTATATGCAAATGATTAATTATGAAATTTACACTCAGTTTTGAGTAATTTAAATTCATACTCGCAAAGTTTAATTTACAGAATAGGAAAAATATCTAGAGTCGACGGTGATTGATAACATCTGGAATTAATTAACTGTTATCACATTGCTTCAGTGATGACACGTTACAATTTTAGTGTAATCTTTTAATACTAGACTAGAGGATAAGTAAAAATTTAACTTGTGTGCATTGCAGGCATTTCGGTTATTTTCTGGAGGGAGTAGTCTAAATCTTGCTGATAGCTGTTCTTCTATCAAATGCACTGATATTATAAGCCTACATATAAACAGTTTATTATCCAAATTAAAAAAATTAGGAGCGTGGTATACATGCCTCCCTTCTTGCACTCCCCCCTCTAAATGACGCCCCTGATTTATTCCTTCATTTGATCTAATTTGTGAAATGATAAAAAAATATGTTGAATTTATTTTTACTGAGTTCAGTCCGGCCACATTTAACTGGCAGTGAATTTAAACAAACTCAGGATATTGTGAAAAGATTTGCAGCTGGCATTGGTAGTCATCTTCATAAACAACTGATTGAAACTGCCGGTCTTTCTAGAAACTGGGTAGGCTTAATGTTTTTACATAAATAATAGAAATAATTTCTATTTGAAGTAAAAATTTTAATTTTTTTAGAATCTTCTTTAAGTTTTTTAATAGTTACATATACATGCTTTGATTTTAATTATTTTGTTTCTGCTCTGTTTAGTTATTTGAGTGGTGGGAAAAGTATGCATATCTCAATATACGCACTCCTCATTCACCTTTTGTTAACTTTGGTGGTCCAACACCTTATTCACAGAAATATTGGCCACCAAAACTTGGCAGCCAGTGCGAGAGAGCTGCACTGCTAGCTTGGTACATGCTGCAGTTCTGGCAACTTATTCGAAAGTACGTTTATTATTTTATTATAATATATCATGGACAATACAATATGGATAAATTAGATGAATTCGGATAAATTAGTGGATACCTCGACAAAATGGCCCCAAATATAGTCACCCGACAAAACGGCTCTGTCAATTTATTTAATAACTTGAATCCTAACTAAGTCTAAACTTAACCCTGACGCTAGCGCTAACTCTAACTGTAATCCTGATCCTAACTTGAATTCTAACCCAACTATAACCTTAAGAATTAGAACTTGTTTTGTCAGGGCCGTATAATGGGCCAAAACGGCCCTGACAAAACGAGTTCTGCATAACTTTTTTCTAATTTTACTTAATTTTTATACATCTGGACTCCAAGTTAAAGTTAACTTCATCTTAGCATCTGATGTTTGTGGTGAAAGCAAATATTACAATATCTTGTAATCAAAAAGATTGCAAATAATTAATTTCCTGAGTATATAACATTAATGAAATAATCTATTCACAATAATTAATTGTTTTAAAACTATAATCTGTATTAATCAGTGATGAAATCTTATGATTCTGATTAATTAGTTATGATGATGTTCTATCAGAGAGAGACTGAGAGTGGACAAAGGTGGAAGAAAGACAACCTGGTCAATGTATCAGTTTTACCGGATGTTTAGTGGTTGCAAGACTCCTGGACTTACAGTGGATTCAATCAATCATTACTTTAAAACTGGTTAGCATGTTCACATTGATCAAAATATAATGAAAGTTATTTATCTGGTTCTGTCAATATTGGGTTGTATTTAGACCTGAAGTTATTAGTTCTGCGTTTAAAATAATACAGTTTTTTTGTCTCTGTTGAAGTTTTATTTTGTGAATTCGTTTTATCATGATCAATTTTTCTGGCTATAATTTCTTCTCTTATTGTATTTATTTTCATTATTTAGAAACTGAAGGCAATTGCCCTGCACACGTGCTGGTCATTTGTAAAAATCGTTTCTTCACTTTTGACATTCTTGACACTGAAGGTGAAATTATAACATCACCAGAAATAGAGCATCATTTACAGCACATTGAAAGAATATGTGAGGGAACCCCTGAAGGACCTGGCTTGGGGGCATTGACCGGGGAGAATAGGACAACTTGGTATGAGGTTAGTTACATCTTATTTCATTATTTGATATAAATTACTTCTGTAATATTTTGTTTTAGTGTTCTGTTGCTTGTAAAATTAGTATTGTCATGTAAAAATTGATGCAGAAGTGTTATCATTTGGTTAAGTGTTTTCTTTTCTAGCTTAGGAAGCATTTAATCAGCATCCATCCTATCAATGAAGATAGTTTGCTTGAAATACAAAAAGCGATCTTTGTTATTGTTCTTGATCAACGGACGCCTGTAACGCCTGATGAAGTCAGTGTAACTATATATAGCTTTCTCATTCTGCTAATATTACTCGGCATGTATATTTGTTATAATGTTATATGTATACTAGCAAGCATGTCTGATGTTTGAATGTTGGAATATACAAAATTGTGGGAATAAGAAAAAATAATTTGTTTTTATCAAGTTAACTATTTTGCAAAATATGTTAGAAGATTATTTTGACAAGATTTTTAACAACTACTGTATTATAATTGATTATGAATGCGAGCCATTATTATTAAGATATTAAAAGCTGTGAGATTTTGATAAAAAGATCTTCTCATCAACAGATCACTCGTGAAGCTATTGTTGGAGATGTGAGAAATCGATGGTTTGACAAGACTCTCTCTTCTATCATGTTCAAAAATGGAATGACCGCAACAAACTGTGATGTAAGGACACTGAGTTTCTTGTCAAATAATTCTTCTCTCTTCATAAGATTCTTGTATAAGACTACTTGCTGGGTATTTAAAAAGTTGAGTGACTAGTTCTTGCTCAATATAGAATATCGTATGATAGCAAATTTAAGAATCACAGAGAATAAACATTAGGTAGCATATCAACAACAACCTAAATGAAATTATGAAAATATTAAAGTAATAAATTAATTTAACTGTAAAAATTACCATAATTATCAGTATATTTAGATATATTTAAACTGCTTAGTTTCTGTTGCAGCACGCACCTCACGATGGTATGGTGAATGTTACTCAGTGTTACTTTGCTTATCTCGCTCTGGAAGAATGCAAATATCAGTGGAAGGTTCAGTTTGTCTTTCTAATGATCTCATGTTTAACATTATTTCAATAATATTTGAAAAAGAAACTTGTTTGTGGATAAGATACTGTCAAATGGTAATGCATATATCATTTAATGATGTACAGTTTATATTGTGCAGGGTACGAAGAAAGTGAGAAGTCTTGACAAGCCTATAGAACTTATATTTCATTTGGATGACAAGATTATCAATGCAATTGATTCCGCATTACAGCTATTTAATAAAGGGGTTCGTTTATAACTTCGTATTGATTCATTATAATGTTTAGTGACTGATTTATTTATTGAATTGTGCAGTTTGTAAAATTTTAGTTTTTACGTAGATTTATTTACAGTTTTGTCATTTTAGTTAAATTTTGTTTTAATTTATAGTCTTTAATTTGTTTAATTAATTCAATTTAATTTATGTTCCATTCTTGTCAAGCACATTATATGACATTTGTGGAGATACTGTTAATAATACAGTTTTAATACAGAAAAAATAATGTCGTAATATCTATGAATAGATTACATTACAATGTTTACATTATTATGTTAGAAATTACATTAGAATGATATTACAATGTTTTGCATAAGCTATAAACTGTATGCTAGACGTCTAGGGTTAAATTTCCAGTGAATTCCACAGTAAAATATTTAGCATTTACCTATTTAACAGTTTATATATTTCTGAGTGTTTTGCGTTATTGCTTATGAAAATTAGGGTAAAAGCATGGAGATCATTTGTCGAACTTTTGAAGATTTTGGCAAAAATTTCTTGCGCGATAAGAATATGTATCCGGATGCAATCATGCAAATGGCAATACACTTGGGTTACTACAGGTTGCATGAAAAGTAAGTGTTTATTGATTTATGTGTAAATTCTGCACTAAATTTCCATAATAATTTTACATTTCTTGAGCCAGTTTATTGATTCTATCAACATTTAGAATTTTCAGACACCGTTAATATATTTACAGTAGATTATATTTAATAATTGCGAGCTGACCTCGATTTCGATACAATCTTCAAGAAAGAATAAATGGAGAAGAAAATATATTGGTTTATAATGATAGCAAAAGAAGATCTCTTCTCAAAAGTTTGATTTTTTGGAACACAAGCAAAACTTTTTAACAATTGTGCAAAAGAGAGTATTTATATCACTTGACATGGAACGGATATTGAGAAGAGAGTTAAAATAATGAAAGAGATAAAATCAATAATATCAAAAACTTTAATTGTAGCTGAATTTCAGGTTAAAACTTATTTACTATAAATTTGAGGTAAACTACAAATTGTGTGTATATGTTTAGACCAGGTGCAGCTTATGAGACAGCAAGTACTAGAAAGTTCTATAGAGGCAGAACTGAAACATTGAGATCATGTACACAAGAAGTTATCGACTTTTCTAAAGCGATGTTAGATAGCAAAATTTCGGTAAATATGAAACTGTAATATATTGATTCTTGTTTGGTTAAATGATCATAATGTTTAAGAATTGCTTGTTTGTTATCATACAGCATTAAGTACTAAGTCAACAAGTAGTATTCATTACTTGTACTATCTTTTTATATTTGCTAGGATGTTTTTATAAATATATATTTTTAGATTTGTGATCGCAGACTTCTTTTCAAAGCTGCTGTGGATAAAAATATCAAATTAATGGCTGAGGCACAAGATGGCTTAGGTTGGCTTTTGTTTCATTATCTACTTACTCTAATGTGTGTATACTTTATTCAGTTGTCATTAACTTGCACATTTTCATATAACTTTTCAACTCTGGTGTTTCTTTTCGTCATAAAAATTGCACTATAGTTGTGGAGAACATATTTCACAAATTTTTTTGAAATTCTCGAATTGGTAGGCTAAGTATATTATATAGTTTTATGAAGCCTTGTAATAGTTTTATACAGCCTTCTGTTAATTGTATCTTCTATATATTTGATTATGTTACCAAGTGAAATGATAAGTTTCAATTATAGGTATTACTAGATTTATAAGTATCAATCTACTAATCATTTTTTTTGTTTATATGTTTATTAAACAACCTTAATGTTTTTATTACATTTTATTAAAGGCTGTGATCGACATTTATTTGGACTTCAGATAATAGCGTTGGAACAAGGATTGCCTATGCCTGAACTCTACACAGATCCAGCCTATACTAAAAGGTATATGCGCATCGAATTCATTTCATTCATGAAATATTATTTCAAATCAATTTTTATTTATATGTCTGGTCAGTATTTTACTAAATTATACCATTCAGTATTGTTAATTCATTGTGCATTATAATTAGTTGAAATTAATGTATTGACATAAAAATTGATTTTTATACCCATGCGCAGTGGTGGTGGGGGTAATTACATACTATCAACAAGTTGCACCGGTTATACACCAGTGGTCGGTTGTGTTGCACCGATGTGTGAAAATGGATATGGTTGCTTCTATGGAATTGACTTAGACAAGTATAACTAATAATTACTCCATGATTTTATTTTTCATTCGTATCATTCAGTAGCATAGTCAGGATTTTAGAAAGGAGAGGGGGTCACAAAATAATGTGATTTTTTTGACTCGCCATATGGGGGGGTTTTAATACTCAAATAGCTCGCTTAATAAATAATAATAAATGCAAAAACTTATAATTTAGTCACAATTTGGAGGGCGTTATGATCCCCCAATATCTAAACTTATATTTTTTACTAAACGTGCATAAATAGAGTTCTTTTGCATGTAATATCTAAATAGCAGCACACATTTTCAAATGGTAACTTTGTGAAAAATTGGTCTTTCAATTTTTATAGAGTCCAATTTTGCATAACGAGATGGACAGCAGACGACACGGACGCAGAGAAAATGTACACAGCTATCGTTCAGTCACTTCTTGATGTCAAACAACTTCTTTTAAGTGATAACAAAGAGTCAAAACTTTGAATGATTTAATGAAATTACAATTGTGAGAGTTACTGCAGACCTACTGATTTTTGATAAAAATCAATTTTACTATAATATTATATGCTTGAAGTTTATTTAAGAAATGTAATAGAGCTGGGTATTCCTGTAGATTTTACTGCTAGATTTTACAATCACTTTTCATACTTTCAGTCAGGCTTTGATAGTGGACTTATGATACTTCAATTCGTATTCCAAAAGTGATGACAAGCGTTTTGCCTCAGCTTTTTTCATCTATGTATAAATGCTATGAATAATCATTATTGCAAATGTAAGACGTGTGCGACCTCTTTAATATTTTTAAAAATATTTTTCTTCAATCCTTCCCCCCGAGTAAATAGCCTCGTTATCAGATAAAAAAATATGCCTCCAGAGCGCCACATGATGATTATAGTTTCAGCTTGGTTTCAGCTATATAATAATTTTGTTGTGTGAATATAAATTTAACATCTTACTATATATGCTATCAGAAGAGAATGAACAAAATGGTTCTGCATGTTAGTTAGTTATTTTATTTAAAGACGCTTTAATATCCAATATTATTAGCGTCTCACAAAACGTTTTATTTATTATAATTTATTACTTACAAGTCCCTATTTACCTTGCGGTAAATAAGTTTTAATATATTCTCATCGTTTAATATAGTTTGTAGTTCAAGTTTAACATTATTTTTTATACAATACTCTCTTATACCAATGTAGATATTAGATTGATTACAATTTAGAGGATAGTGCTCTATATCTTCGGGCACTTGACAAATATCACAGAGCCCGTTGGCGTGACGTTTAATTTTAAACAAGTAGGCGTTTAGCCTACATTTACCTAATTTTAATGGCGTTAAAATACAGTCTTTTTTACGCGAATATAAACAATTACTTTTAATGTTTGATTAACAACAGGGTGGACAGCTCTGTAAAAACTGCCACTCTGGCTGCTATCATATTCTTGCTGCCATTTAGCAACAATATA